>NW_024121144.1:19163365-19381499 GCF_016745375.1 Pimephales promelas
AAAGTGGGAGGCGGTATCTTCAGTTGGTATCATCACTCTCCAAGAGGAAGAAGATGCATTTAGGGACCTCTGCCTAGCAGTTCAAGAAGGTGTGACCTTCTCAAACACCACAATGGATCGACTGGTTGTGTACAGAGACATGGCAACTGGACTTCTGGTGTGTGGTGGCAGAGTTCAAGCCTTCCAGGAGGATCTCAAAGCTGTTCCCCTCGTACCCTTTGATGCCTGGATTTCAACCTTGTTGGCTCGTGAAGCTCATGATGAGGGGCATGATGGAGTGGCGGGCACCTTACTGAGGATGGGTAAAAGGGCATGGGTTTTGAGAGGAAGAAGGGTTGCTCAAAGAGTCGTTAACCGATGTGTCTCCTGCAAAAAGGCAAGAGTTAAAACATGTCAACAAGTAATGGGCAAGCTACCTGAAGAGAGAACGAGACCTTGTGCACCATTTGAGTTCACCGCCATCGATCTGTTTGGACCTTACCAAGTAAAGGACGATGTCAAGAGAAGAGCATCAATGAAAGTATGGGGAGTTGTCTTTTCCTGTATGGCAAGTAGAGCTATTCATACAGAGCTGGCTAATACGCTATCTACAGAGAGCTTCCTATTGGCATACCAGAGGTTTACTGCACTCAGAGGTCACCCCCGAAAGGTCTGGTCCGATCCAGGAACCAATTTCATTGGTGCAAAACCTGTACTGAAAGATCTGTATGGCTTCCTGGAAAGTCAAGACAAAGGAACCCTGGAAGAGTATGCAGTTAAGAATGGAACACAGTTTGTCTGGAAATTTCATCCAGCCGACTCACCACATCGGAACGGAGCTGCGGAAGCTGCAGTGCGTATTACAAAGAGAGCGCTCCAGAGTCTTGGAAAAGGGTCAGACCTCACTTTCAGTGAGTTTTTAACAGCACTTCAACTTGCAGCAAATCTTGCAAATGAACGTCCCATTGATGCAAGAGTTCAGAGCCGGAGGGCTGCATACAATATGTTACGCCAAACACACTTTTGCTTGGTCGAGCCACACAGACAGGGGACTCCAAGACATTCGATTTTGCTAGCTATCCCTATAAGAGGTTACGAGAGATAACAACTCAAGTCAATTACTTTTGGAGATCCTGGAGCCAACTTGCTGGTCCAAATCTGTTTGTTCGGAACAAGTGGCATACAGCAGAGAGGAACGTCGCTGTTGGAGACATCGTCTGGCTATGCGATCAAAATGCACTAAGGGGACAGTTTAAGCTCGGGAGGGTCATTAGTGTAAACTCTGATCCAAGGGGCATCGTAAGGGATGTGAATGTTCGAGTTTCTCCAAACCATTGTGTCCCTGTCCAGAGGTCAACTGTCAGAGAATCTGCATCTTCTGATAGGAAGAGGGTCTGTCAGGGTACTGTGCTGCACAGGGACGTTAGACGACTTGTTGTTCTTCTCCCAATTGAAGAGCAGATGGAGAAAGAGTAAAGGCTACAAACAAAGCGGTTGCCTAGCTGTGCGATCTTCACAGAGAACTATGAAAGATCGAGTGGGAGGTGTTGCGGCAAACGGCGCGTCACTCCGCATTCCCTCATTAGTACCAGGTGAAGCTAATCTGAAATCAGTTGCGCGTGCACAGGCTGGATAAGGCAACACGCCGCTTCTATTGTTTGTGTGCACTGGGAACTAATGCTACGGCAGACAGCAGCGCTGGCTCAAGAAGTAGAGCTTGGTGTCTGTTTTGAACACTGTGCGGGACTGGGTACTCACCAAAAGAACTCTGGAGTGACAGCCGGTTTTTTACCTACAAGTAAATAAATGGATGGAAAAAATTCAAAGGCCTAATCATTGAGTGGAATCCAGTTTATAGCTTCAGATAGTGAGAAGAACCTATCTCTTTCAAGTGTGGGGAAAACGCACAGTCACATAAACGCTTGACAGTAAAAAACCGCCAGGATTGGAGGACCTTGAAACTCACCTGGAGGCCTGGGAGAAGAAAAGTAAACTGCTCTAGCATTATCCCAAAGTGTGCATTATTGTTCTGTTGATACAGCCAAAGGATATGGCGGAGACAAAGTCGTTAGAGCAGCTCAAAGCTGAAAGAACCAGTGCAAAAAGACTCTTTTCTCGGCTTGCCAATTCAGTTTCTAGGACACATTTGGACATGTGTGAGGAGGAGCTCAAAGAAAGTTTCAAAAATCTCTCACTACAGGCCACTAAAGTCATGGAAGCAAATGAGGACGTGGAGGCTGCTTTGATCGCAGAGGCTGAGCTGGATGAAGAGGATGAGCCAGCATTAAATCCGCAACAAAAGGCTGACCTAGAGAAGACGGCAAGTGAATGTGACCAGAGACTGAGGGAGGGAAAAGCTCTAATTTTGAAAACACTCTGGGCTAGTTTTGGGGATCCCCAAACGTCCCTGGCTTTTCAAGTGGCAGAGACGGAGTGTGACCGGGTCCTTTCTGTTCAATCTTGTGCAAACCTGGAAGCATATGACTTCATGCTCAACCACCTGGGAGAATTGGTTAAAGCTGCAAGAGAAGCGCACGTCCGGTGGAATCGTTGGGCACCTTCTGCTGAGCAAAAAGACCTTAAAAGCCGTCTGAGGGAGCTTGAGGTTTGTCTACCAAAGCTGGTTTCCAGAAAGGCTGAATTCATTCAGGCAAAAGTCGAACAGGATTCTGAGAGAGCTGGTGCAGCCCATAGTTCTCCAAGGCCAGCCATCAAGTTGAAGCCTACTTCCCTTCCCAAGTTTGCTGGAAGTAAACGGGATTTTCATCGCTGGAGAAAGGAGTGGGAAGCTCTGCAAAAGCAAGGTGAACCTACTGGATCAAAAGAGGTGAAGAAATTTCAGCTCCTGGACAGTCTCGATGATAAAGTGGCCAGAGAGTTTCGACTTGCAGCTTATAATACAGCAGAAGAAATATTCCGTGTCCTGGAGAATCGCTTTGGGAATAAAGCCACTATTGCCTTGGAAATTGTAGAAGAGTTGCAAGCAATGCCACCAGTAAGAGGTCACCAAGCCAGGAAAATAGTGGAATTGATTCAAATGATTGAAAAAGCCCTTTATGATCTAGGTGAGCTTGGAGACACTGGTGCCATGAAAAACCCCTTGGTGACAAAATCCATTGAGAGCAAACTCCCTGAGTCACTGAAGAAGGAATGGTTGGTTTATATTGCTGATGAGAAGAATGCTGGTGTACAACAAGCTCGTTTCGACAAACTTCTCGAATTCCTCAAAACCCAGGAGGCAATATATGAGCAGCTGGAACAGTTAAGAGAAGATGAGCCCAGCAGGAAGGAGTCCAGGTCTGACCCAAGGCATGCCAGGACAAGAGCCACCGAATTGAGCAGTGATCCAGCAGGTTGTATTGTCTGTGGAGACAGCAAACACAAGAAGAAACTGTATTTCTGCAAGAAATTTAGGACCCTGAAACCTTCAGAGAAAGAGAATGTGATGAGGAGGCTCAGAGCATGCAAAAGATGTCTGGAAATCCATGAAGGAGCTGCATATTGCAAATCCACTTACTTGTGCAGGAATCTGGAGTGCAAAGACCAGCAGACCCCCGAGCATCATTATTACCTGTGTCCATATGCTGAAACCAGAAGGACACCCCAAAAAAGAACAAAAACTGGTTCGGTGGGAGGTGGAAAGTGCACAGAGTCTCAGGAGGAATTCCTCTCCAAGCTGTCACCTGAGTTGGCTCAGCAGTGTCGAGATGCATTCTGCAATTCAGCATTCAGGACCCTCAACTCTGGGGCACGCGAGCAGGGGCTACTAACAGAAAGTGGTTTGCAAGAATTTCCAGTTATCATGATGCTTCAATAGGTAACGGCTAATGCTGGACAAAAGGTTGGAACCTTGATTGATCTGGCCTCAGATACAAACTACATAACTCATAGAGTAGCAAATAAATTGAACCTTCGAAGTGAAGACGTTACTCTGGTGGTCCATGGAGTCGGTGGTATGAAGGTATCAGTTAAAACCAAGAGGTACCTGCTGAAGATCAGAGTTAGTACTCCCCGAGGCACTCTTAAGTCACACCAGTTAGTGTGTTATGGACTTGACAGTATTGCAGAGATCCATCGACATGTGACGGCCAAGAAGCTGCAAAGAATATTCCCTGATGTTCCACTGCATGAGCTGGTAAGACCCAGAGAAATCCAACTCCTGATAAGTCATAGGGAAGGACAGCTGGTGCCCCAGAAGATTCGTGCAGTTGGAGACCTTGTCCTCTGGGACGGCCCACTGGGGAAAACTATCGGAGGTAGTCACCCTGACCTTTTTGAAGAGCTTGCTGTAACTGCACATATGTCAAAAACTCATTTTGCACGCTCAATGAGGACTGCAGCAGTTAAGTACGAAGAATTCACCTGTAAAAGTCCAGCTGATCATCAGTCTCCCATGTGTTCTGTTGCTCATTCTAGCACTGCAGCCCTCAAGCGAGATATCCTGGAATGGTGGAAGTGGGACAGCATTGGGGCCGCTTGCGAGCCCAAGTGCGGTGGTTGTCGCTGCGGGAATTGCCAGCCAGGGGGCAAAGAGATGACACTTGCTGAGGAAAGAGAGGCAGAAATGGTTAAAAATGGCTTGACGTATGTGAATGGAGATGAGCACTGTGAGGAACCACACTGGCATGTTAGATATCCATGGAGAGAGGATCCGGTTTCCTTGCCAAACAACAGAGGGGCTGTTGAAGCGACATTCCTCAGGACAGAAAAACAGCTGGCAAAGGAACCAGAATGGAAAGTTGCCTACGCAGCGCAAGTGCATGACATGGTCCATCGCAAAGCTGCAGTAAAGTTGTCAAATGAGGTGTTAAAGAGCTGGACCGGGCCAGTTTGGTACATCAGTCACCTAATCGCTCCAAATCCTCACTCAGTCACAACCCCAGTAAGGCTTGTCTGGAATAGCAGCCAAAAGTTTAGAGGTTTGAGCTTGAATGATCTGCTGTTCAAAGGTCCTGACGTGCTCAACCCCATTCGTGCTGTTCTGTTGAGGTTCCGTGCTGGAGTCTTTGCTGCCTTGGGCGATATACGGAAAATGTATAACTCTGTCTGGCTGGAAGAACGAGAAGTCCATCTGCACCGATTCCTCTGGCGTGATTCTGCAGGAGATGAGATTGAAGAATATGCTATAACAAGGGTAAATATTGGAGACAAACCGGCAGGCTGCATTGCTCAACTGGCTATGCGGGAGACCGCAAACTTACCCATATTCAGTCACTTCAAGGAAGAGCGACGTGTGCTGCAAGAAGATGTTTATGTCGATGACATCCTGACTTCCCACAACAGCATGGATCAACTGAAACTCATCACGTCTAATGTCGAGCAGATCTTAAAAACTGGTGGATTCCACATCAAGCCCTGGCTATACTCCGATCAAAGTGGGAGGAAAGAGTCCAGAGACAAAGAGACTGAGCCACAGACTGTGTTCTTACCAAATCAGCTGACAGAAGAGGACAATAAAGCCCTTGGCCTGGGATACACAGTAAAAGATGACAAGCTTCATGTCATGATTGCTGTAAACTTCTCAAAGAAGAAGAAAAAGATGAGACTTGGCCAAAATTTGTTGAAGGAGGAGGTAAGATCACAAACGCCAAATCCACTCACCAGAAGAGAACTTCTAAGTCAAGTCTCAGGGCTCTATGATCCACTAGGCTTGGTGACCCCTGCTAAGCAAAAAGGTGCAATTCTGGTGCGAAGAGCATTTCAAGAGGCAAAAGTTAACTATGGCCTAAGCGAGAATACCTGGGATGCAGCTTTGTCAGAAGGGCTCCGGGAGGATGCAATCAAGCTTCTGGAAGAGTATTCTGAGCTTGGGCAAGTACAATTTGTCAGATCCCTGACACCCCCAGATGCCGCCGCTGAACCCTTTGGCATCACCTTCTCCGATGGCAGTGAACAAGCATATGGAGCAGTATTGTATTTGCGTTGGAGCTGCAGTCAAGACATTACTGTGAGGCTCGTCGAATCCAAGGCCAAACTAACCCCCTTGACCATAAGGGCGACGCCGTAAAAGCGGAGGTGTGCGGAGCTGTATTTGCTGCCCGGTTAAAGAAATATTTCCAAAGGCATTGCAGGATTCAAGTTGAGAAGTGGTACCATCTTGTTGATAGCCAGACCATCTTGGGAGCAATACAGCGTGAAAGTTATGGTTACCAAACCTTTTTTGCGAATCGAATTGGAGAGATTCAAAGCAGCACTAACGTGCAGGATTGGTGGTGGGTTCCAGGGCCAATGAATATTGCAGACATTATCACGAGAGGGGCTGGCCCAAAAGATTTGGATAATGATTCTGAGTGGCAGTCAGGTCCGAAGTTCATCAGTCAACCAGTAAATGAGTGGCCAATTAGATCGGCTAAAGATGTTGCTGCGGCAGCCAGAGAAAACCTCACCAAGATCCAAAAGAAAGCGTTTGTTGCTGCGCTTACCAGAGCTCAGCTGAAGAAACAAGAGCCAGTGGAAAACCAGAGTTCAACCCGGATGGAGCCAAGTAGACCACCTGGTGGAATAACAGTTCAAAAGTTAATTGATGTGAAGAGATTCAGCAATCTAACACGGCTGATCAAGACAGTGGCATTGGTCTGGAGAGCTGCAAAGAAGTTCCTTCGAGTCAAGACAATGGACAAACTAAAGTGGGAGGCGGTATCTTCAGTTGGTATCATCACTCTCCAAGAGAGAAGAGATGCATTTAGGGACCTCTGCCTAGCAGTTCAAGAAGGTGTGACCTTCTCAAACACCACAATGGATCGACTGGTTGTGTACAGAGACATGGCAACTAGACTTCTGGTGTGTGGTGGCAGAGTTCAAGCCTTCCAGGAGGATCTCAAAGCTGTTCCCCTCGTACCCTTTGATGCCTGGATTTCAACCTTGTTGGCTCGTGAAGCTCATGATGAGGGGCATGATGGAGTGGCGGGCACCTTACTGAGGATGGGTAAAAGGGCATGGGTTTTGAGAGGAAGAAGGGTTGCTCAAAGAGTCGTTAACCGATGTGTCTCCTGCAAAAAGGCAAGAGTTAAAACATGTCAACAAGTAATGGGCAAGCTACCTGAAGAGAGAACGAGACCTTGTGCACCATTTGAGTTCACCGCCATCGATCTGTTTGGACCTTACCAAGTAAAGGACGATGTCAAGAGAAGAGCATCAATGAAAGTATGGGGAGTTGTCTTTTCCTGTATGGCAAGTAGAGCTATTCATACAGAGCTGGCTAATACGCTATCTACAGAGCGCTTCCTATTGGCATACCAGAGGTTTACTGCACTCAGAGGTCACCCCCGAAAGGTCTGGTCCGATCCAGGAACCAATTTCATTGGTGCAAAACCTGTACTGAAAGATCTGTATGGCTTCCTGGAAAGTCAAGACAAAGGAACCCTGGAAGAGTATGCAGTTAAGAATGGAACACAGTTTGTCTGGAAATTTCATCCAGCCGACTCACCACATCGGAACGGAGCTGCGGAAGCTGCAGTGCGTATTACAAAGAGATCTTTTTACAGATTGTAAGACACTGTGCTCGTGTTGGGCAAAGTTCAAACTTGCGCATTTCGTCAACCAGAACTCGAACCATCTGGCGCCTTTCTGCAGGTTTCGGCCTTTTTCCTGTAGAGATTGCCGTTCGGATTTCAGGAGGCATGTTGTCCCAAGGGACTTTAAAAGTTTCAGCCCACGTCTTGGAAATGTTGGGCATTTGTGTGAAGGTCAGGCTTGGCCTGGAAGCCTCTAAGTGAGATGTAAGGCAAGACAGGCTGTTTGTTGCAGTTGATGGAGAAGATGAACACACTGATGGAGCTGGTAGTACTTCTAAATTCAGAGTAACCATCTCTGTTTCTAAAAGGGTTTCAAATATCACAGCATAGAGAAAAAGCAATAAGGATTTGTAAAGAGATTAAAATAATTAAGTTATATTTCTGTTTAGCTTCAAAATATGCTGAAAGTACAAGAAGAAATGTATACATGACCAATTCCACTAAAATATTTCAACGGCTCAAACTATATACAATAATTTAGTTGATGTATTTTGTTGGAAAAATGCTGTACACTACAATTTAAAAGATTCTTATTAAAGGGTTAGTTCACACAAAAATGAAAATTAAGTCATTAATTACTCACCCCCATGCTGTACCAACCCCGTAAGACCTTCGTTCATCTTCGGAACACAAATGAAGATATTTTTGATTAAATTTGAGAGCTGTATAACTACCACATTGGCCCCTAAAGGACTGCCTCTTGACGGCCCAGAAAGTCAATAAAGAAAATGTTTAAATATCCCAAGTGACTACCGTGGCTCAACTATATGTTTATCAAGCGACGAGAATACTTTTTGTGCACACTTTTCTGGGCCGTCAAGAGGCAGCCAATGTGGTAGTTATACAGCTCTCAAATTTAATCAAAAATATCTTCATTTGTGTTCCGAAGACGAACGAAGGTCTTACGGGATTGGTACAGCATGGGGGTGAGTAATTAATGACTTAATTTTCATTTTTGGGTGAACTAACCCTTTAAGTTTAGATTCAGATTAAAATGTAATCATACCTGTTTTAAAAATGTGAAGAAGCTTTCTGATTTGAATGACAGGTAAAATGCCCTTAAGGTCTTCTTGCTGAACATATGAGGTCTTCTTTGCATTCTAGTCCTGAGCTTTGAAGACTGGAAATGATCTGGTGGAGAATGTCAGGAGACAGGCTGGGCAATGCCTGAAGAATTAAATGTTTAACCTCCTCAAACCAGGTAGACATTTTTCTACAGAAAGAGAAAAGAGTGGTGCAGAATTAGTACAGGCATGCCACATACAGTGTACTCAAGCAATGGGTAATAATCCAAAATATTCCTTAGATCTACGCAGCATGTTCTTTCTGCTGGTGTAATTCTGTAAACACCCATGTTTGGAAGGCGAACAGCCTGATATTCCTGAGCAACAAAATGTAAAGACACACCTTGATGAATGAGAATTAGCTTTATCTTTCCAACTACAAGCCCCTCATCAGAGTCACTGATCAATACAAACTAGGGGTGCAACGGTACAGAGATAGCCCACGGTACGGTCCGTACCTCGGTTTTTGGGCCACGGTCTCGGTTCGGTTTCGGTACATGTTTTGTGCAGAAAGAGACTGCTATTTAATCCCAAAAATATGTTTTATTTTTCTTATGAGCATAAACAGAATGTCACAGTAGGAAGAACATCAATGTGTATGGAATAAATTAACACTCTAGTCTGTACTGAACAACACTGAGCAATAAAACCTCTTCAAATACCACTTATGATATACAAAATGTAAACGAGCACACTTTAAAATATTCAAGTGGATCCCAATTCCAAACCTTGATAACTGGTAAATGAAGTGATCAATGTGAAAGAAAAAGTGCACTTTTACCTTTAACAAAAATTAGCTTGTGGTTTGAATAAAAAGAGCAGAGCAAAATAATATAATAAAAAAAATACTGCATTCAGGATAGAAAGTGCAATGTTACTAATCCACTTTTGAGAGATTCTTGTGCAAAAATATACTGCAGTCAAACATTTGACTGGGTTTGCGTTATGCATCCACTATGTGCTGGGAATGTAGAGAGTAGGCTACGGAGCCGGAGGTGAGGCGTTTATTTAGTAAGCGTGAGCGCGCTGGGGCGGGCACGTAACTTACATTCGCAGCCTGACTCATATTATTCAATGTGCGGCGGCTCACTAACAACAGTTGGCTGTTTTGAATGAGACGACCCGTGTGAACGGGGAGCGCTTTATGAACATCTATGACGCGCGAGCAGCGCCGGTCTGTTCGTGTGTCTGTTAGAGTGAGCGCTCGTGAGCGACACACACATAACCTGATTTATACGAGGTTGAACTGGCCGTGTGACAAAGCGGGCATAAGCTGGACACGAGCGTGAGTTCGCGGGCGAATTTAATCCGTATATGATATGGATCTAATATAAGGCACACTGTTGTTTTTTGAGAAGATTAAAGGCTTTTAAGTGCGCCTTTTATAGTGCGGAAAATACGGTTAAAGGATCAGCACGAACTCTATGGCAGAACCGAAGTCCCGCGGGACACGAGGTTAGATTGTCCCGTGCAGGGCTGACCGAACAGTCCGGGATTTTACCGTGTACCGTTGCATCCCTAATACAAACATGTTCTTTTTGTATTTTGTGCCTCTCACTGTAACATCACTGGCCACCTCAGTGTTCATAGGCTCAAAGTTCATATTTGAAACTGAGCGTCTGATGTCTTCATTGTAATCACCTGGGCAAAACTCTGTGCTTTTCTATACTTCAATGTCTTGTGGGAAGTAGCTCCCAGCATACAGATATGCCTGAAGAAGCTGATGCTTCTCAGCGAGTGTTCGACACAAATTCTTAAAGTTATGTGATTTGCGAGCACACTGTTTAAAATAGGAGTGTTTGCTCTCAAATCGCAGTGTCCACAAACGAATTAGAGGGCCAAAGTGAAAAATCAGGTCAGGATAGTGACTGATGTAATGGTGTTTTGGTCTGAGGGGATGATTGGGAAAAGACTGCCATCGAGTATGCAAATACTCATCAATTAGAACCTGTAAGTAAGCTATCTGACCAGTGGACACAGCTTGGGCACATACAAGTTCTACTATTTCTCGTAGTTGCAAAACCATCTGCAAAGTCTCTTTTTCAGATGGGTTTACAATTTTGTCTCCAATCAATCCTGGCAACATCCTAAGAAAATACCAATTTTGAACTGCATGGCCAGAAAGTTTGTCACTCCCTGGAACAACATCACTGGGTTTGTTGTTCGCATCATTACCAAAGTACGTTAAATGATTTATTCGTCGATTTAACTCCTGGTAAGTGAACAGCTTCTCCACTGTGACAAAATTCTTAATGTACAATGCTAAATCATATGATGCAACACCTTCAAAAATATCATGTCCCAGACAAACATGAAAGTAACGTAGTCCATTAAACACAGAGTCAAATTTGACACCTCCAGTGGCATTGGATGTGGCATTACTTGTCTGACTTTGAACAAGATCCCTATACGACTGTAAAGTACGTTTACTTGCTTTGAACAAGGGATGTCTTTCTTTTTTGATCAGTTTTAAGTTTTTGTGAATTACAAGTCTCAAAGAGATTTTCACTGTGCAAAATTTCCAAAATAGCATATGTCTGCTTCTGCAACCGCCAATGCACTCAATTTTTCTCTCAATTTAAAAAGTAGGTGCGAGTGACTCATTTCATGAATTTCCTGAAGGTGATCAACAATTATTTGAACAGTGGAGGATGGAATCAGACATTTGACTGCAATTTGAGATCAAATAGAACTAGATGTCTCAAAAACTGATCTTCGTCTACACTTTCATCAAAGGTGTCTTGTTCCACACCATCAGTATCAGTATCACTGCAAAGAAAGTCCTGTGGCATGTCATGATGCTGTTCAGAGCACGCATGTATGCTATGAGGAAGTGCAACTGAATCAATCAGGTTTACCTCTGAACAATCATAGTGTTTTCTAGATAAATGCGCTGTAAAAGTGGACACAATTGAAAAAGACTTGTCACATTGCTGAAATGGACATGAAACGCTTCTCCCCTCTCTAATGTGAGCTTTAAGATGCTGATAAAACGTACTCATAGTGTCACACCTGACTTGACACAAGTCAACATGACACGTTAACTCAAATGAAGTCAATGGCATAGATTTGAGCTTAGATTTCCCCTCTTTGTGTCGATAACAGTGAGTTTTGAAAGCTGAAAATTTTTGAAACTCTTATTACAAGCAGAAAATGCACTATTAAACCTGACTTTCGCAACATGAATATGAATGCGCATGTGTCTCACAAATGCAGTTAAAGTACAGCATGTGTGTGCACAAAGTTTGCAAGTAAACATTTTACACTATGGAAGAGCACAATCCAGCTATCAAAACACAGACATGCGTTTTTTAACTTTGAGGAACAAGTTCAAATTAAAACTTAAGTGAATGGCCCCTGTTATATCGACGACTTAATGTACTTAACGTTAGTTGGAGTAAATTTATAGAGTCCGAAAGTATTCTGTTAAAATGATTGTGCTCATATACTGTACAAAGCCAAAATAATAACCCTGACATTTAATAAGTTCATATAACTTCAAATGAGACAGTTACCCAGGGGGCAAAACACCTGTTTTTTAGGAAATCAGACATGGGCTGCTGTAAAAGGTTGTCATATAAAAATGAAATCTACGATGTCTGAGGATCACAACCTGGGTGGACAACCCGGTGAACAAGCTGCTGGAAACTTGTAATTAGGGTCAAAACAATGCTACCTCAAATTCTGCTTTAACTCCCCGGAATCACCCAAACATGCTAAAACGGTTTGATTATATTCATGAATCCTGAGCCATATCTCCCTGGTACTTTATGCTAGAAACAAACTGAGCATACCGTTCAAAAGAGTGGAAGATAAGCTTTCATCTGATGCATTGACTGTACATGTAATTAGAAAGTAAGAGTGAACAATGCCTCTTAATTCATAGGTAGGCAAAAAAAAAAGAAAAAAAATATATAACATTCCATTTGTAATCGGTAACATTCTTTACCCTTTGTTGTTGTTAAAATAAACAAATTACCATGTGAAGTTAACTTTTACTAGATGAAATCATATTTTGATCATTTTCACTAACCATACAGTCCCTATGGTCCATAACAAATTTAGAGGGAATTCAATTTCAAGCCTATAATAGCCTGTCAATTCAAACAAGTTCCAAGAAAGAAGTTAACCATTAACTGATGTTTATGTATGTACAGTATATAGTTTGCATATTTATGCAATATATATATTATTTGTATTGCAATGTCTAGTATTTGTAATATTCTTTCACAAGTGGGATAGCTTTATTCTATCAAAAAAAAAAGGATTTGAGGATTTTGGGTTAGGCTGGTTACTGAGTGTGAGACAAAGGTACTGACAACTAAATGTTGAAATACTAAAACACACAGGAATCATGTGTGGAGTAGTTTTAAAAGTATTTAATGATTAAAACTGTTACATTAAGCAGCGATTTGTAAAAATAATAATAATAATAATTAATGAAACAGATTACAATTCAGGGTGATACCTAATTTATATAATAATGTTTATACAATTTGTTTTTGCTGTTTTCGGAGTCACTGCTGCTGTCGCTGCTCTCTAGTGTTTCAGGATGCTGAACAACTCAGCATGCAGCATGCAACCCCTGGCAATGGCATCCTATGTAGCATGGAATTGCCCTCTTTGCACAGGAGCAGTTCTTCTGACAACCTTTAACACAACCACATATATTACCATGGCCAATGACACAGGCCAGACAGGCTGTGTAGATGGAATTGGAACTTCAACTGCTTGGCCCTCATCCAGAAATCATCCAAAATTCCTGAAGGGGGGAATTTCTGGCTTGGCAATATCTGCATTCTTGTCAATGATGCTTGCCAGAGCTGCCCGTTTAAGGTGGAAGAGAAATGCGTTTTCAGTCGGAGGAAGTAGCTTTAAGAGTGTTGATTTGTTGTTCAATAACTTGTATGCTCTCAGTGTCCCCAGATCAGAATCTTCAAAGTGATCAGCTGAGCATGTATACACATCTATGATGAGGCCTCGTGCCTGGTGAAGCAGGTAATCTGTTATGTTATCAGTTGTATTTTGACCAAACTCTTCAAGTGCAGGTATGTCCATTCTCATGCTGCTTTTGAACCAAGACTTCTTACCAGTGAAATAAGGATAACTAGTTGTATCTCTTCCACTAAGACTGTGGACAAATGGCATAGCACAGCATAGTGAAGGTCCCAGTGCTGCTACCATTTCATGAATGGGCAGATAGGCATTCTCTGTTGTTCTCACCCACAGCTCTGGGAGAGTACTGAGGTATGTTGAACCATAGTACAGGCACATGGCAATGATTTCTGTGTCATTGGCATGGATGACAACTCTGCCAACTCCTTCATTCTGGACACTGTAGAGGGTGTGGAGTATTGTCCTTGTGTCTGCCTCCTTCTGTGTGGACTCAAGAGCAGGAACATCCCTGACAGAACCATCTGCAAGCACAACGGTCTTTGTCTCTTCTTTAAATCCACCACCCAGGTAGATACGAGTCAGGCCAATTATAGGAGGCTTGAGTTGTTCATGCTCACACCACCTCTCACAGAGGAATTGAAGGAGATTTGCTTTATTGGCTGATACAGAAAAAAACTCCTGTGGATCTGGAGCTGTGAACTGCTCACTAACTTCATATACTTTGGCAGATTTTTGTGTGTACCTCCGGCTTTGCTCAGCAGACTTAAGGCTTGGTCCACTGTATCTGTCACAACAGAAGTGTATAATCTCAGTGCCAACAGGTACATCATTCATCAGCATTTTTTTTATATCTATCAGCAATGTGTCCAAATGTTTCACCTTTGTGAAAAGACCAGTGGCGTACGGCACACATAGCGTCGATGACAACTGATGTTTTTTTCCTTCACATGTGTTAAAGTTAACAGATCATTGCCAGTGGTGGAGAACTTAACATTATTGACTGGACTGGTACCAAGGCGAGCTTAGTGAAGATCCTTTGAGGCAGATCAGGAATGATGGTCACTCTAGTCTCCTCTTTCAGGATCTTCACTAAGCTCACCTTGGTACCAGTCCTCATATTGCCATCTTCCTGGAAGAGGGATGGGGGGGAAGTCACTGCACTCATGTTTGCCAATAAAGTCAATAATGTTGAGTTCTCCACCACTGGCAATGATCTGTTAACTTAAAAATAAAAAAAAAATTAAAATCTGCCAAAGTATATGAAGTTAGTGAGCAGTTCACAGCTCCAGATCCACAGGAGTTTTTTTCTGTATCAGCCAATAAAGCAAATCTCCTTCAATTCCTCTGTGAGAGGTGGTGTGAGCATGAACAACTCAAGCCTCCAATTGGCCTGACTCGTGTCTACCTGGGTGGTGGATTTAAAGAAGAGACAAAGACCGTTGTGCTTGCAGATGGTTCTGTCAGGGATGTTCCTGCTCTTGAGTCCACACAGAAGGAGGCAGACACAAGGACAATACTCCACACCCTCTACAGTGTCCAGAATGAAGGAGTTGGCAGAGTTGTCATCCATGCCAATGACACAGAAATCATTGCCATGTGCCTGTACTATGGTTCAACATACCTCAGTACTCTCCCAGAGCTGTGGGTGAGAACAACAGAGAATGCCTATCTGCCCATTCATGAAATGGTAGCAGCACTGGGACCTTCACTATGCTGTGCTATGCCATTTGTCCACAGTCTTAGTGGAAGAGATACAACTAGTTATCCTTATTTCACTGGTAAGAAGTCTTGGTTCAAAAGCAGCATGAGAATGGACATACCTGCACTTGAAGAGTTTGGTCAAAATACAACTGATAACATAACAGATTACCTGCTTCACCAGGCACGAGGCCTCATCATAGATGTGTATACATGCTCAGCTGATCACTTTGAAGATTCTGATCTGGGGACACTGAGAGCATACAAGTTATTGAACAACAAATCAACACTCTTAAAGCTACTTCCTCCGACTGAAAACGCATTTCTCTTCCACCTTAAACGGGCAGCTCTGGCAAGCATCATTGACAAGAATGCAGATATTGCCAAGCCAGAAATTCCCCCCTTCAGGAATTTTGGATGATTTCTGGATGAGGGCCAAGCAGTTGAAGGCAATTCACATTTGGCTAAGCCACGCCCCTAGAATGTAGATTGACCAATCACAGCCCAGCCAAGAACCAGCTCCCACAGAGGTCCGACACTTTTTGACAGCGCTCCATTGACTTTCAACACAGGCGTCTCATATTTTTGGTCTCGGCAGGCTATTACCGTCGTAGTTTTATCCAAAATATGGTTAAACGTTGTGCCTCGGGCATTTGCAACACAGATACGCGTTTCCCAGAGAGGTTGGAGGGGGGTGTCCGTTTTTTCCCTTCCCAAAACCGAAGTAAAATCCTGACAGTGACAAGTCTCGTGTTTGGATTAAACTGTATGGACGTCCTCAGTCAGCTAAACCCCGCAAATATCAACAAGCACATCTTTTTTGCTTCTAACCTTACTGTGAGTGTGAAGTTATACTAGTTAGACCGTTTTATAATGTTTTAGGTTATGATTTCGGTTCTCATACTGGTTGTTGATACGCTAGCACATGCTGCTAATAAATACAATGTTATACAGTACTCGTGTAGTCCGTTTGCTTTGTAATAACGATTATAGAAGTGAATAGAGACCTACCCAGCTTTGCATGAACAGTGTTGCTCCCTGATATTGTTATAGTCCCAGCCTCCGTCTCCATTAGTAGGAAATGCGATGGTTCATTTTTTTGACTGTGACCGGTAACGTTATGCTTTTGCCTCTATTTTGGATGCCTTGTTGTTTCTTGCGTTTCACCTGTGTGTCTTGAATATAGCCTCTGAACGCATATTGCAGCCCCTTTTGCCTACTTCTATCAGACACTTTATATGCTGCTTTATAAAAGTTTGATACCATTTCAGCAGGAACAGCTGTTACAGCATAAGCCATGCAGAGCGCAGATGAAGTTTGACGGATGTAGCAACAGTAACTAAGGGGGGCGGGGCTTAGCCAAAGGTGAATTCCATGCTACATAGGATGCCATTGCCAGGGGTTGGCAACCAAATGTAGTAGGATACAGCATGCTGAAACACTAGAGAGCAGCGACAGCAGCATTGACTCCGAAAACAGCTATACAACTTGTATAAACATTATTACAGAAATTAGTTATCACCCTGAATTGTAATCTGTTTGTCTATTTCATTAATTATTATTATTGTTATTGTTTTTTTTTTTTTTTTTTTACAAATTGCTGCTTAATGTAACAGTTTTAATCATTAAATACTTTTAAAACTACTCCACACATGATTCCTGTGTGTTTTAGTATTTCAACATTTAGTTGTCAGTACCTTTGTCTCACACTCAGAAACCAGCCTAACCCAAAATCCTCAAATCCTTTTTTTTTTTTGATAGAATAAAGCTATCCCACTTGTGAAAGAATATTACAAATACTAGACATTGCAATACAAATAATATATATATTGCATAAATATGCAAACTATATACTGTACATACATAAACATCAGTTAATGGTTAACTTCTTTCTTGGAACTAGTTTGAATTGACAGGCTATTATAGGCTTGAAATTGAATTCCCTCTAAATTTGTTATGGACCATAGGGACTGTATGGTTAGTGAAAATGATCAAAATATGATTTCATCTAGTAAAAGTTAACTTCACATGGTAATTTGTTTATTTTAACAACAACAAAGGGTAAAGAATGTTACCGATTACAAATGGAATGTTATATTTTTTTTTTTTTTTTTTTTTGCCTACCTATGAATTAAGAGGCATTGCTCACTCTTACTTTCTAATTACATGTACAGTCAATGCATCAGATGAAAGCTTATCTTCCACTCTTTTGAACGGTATGCTCAGTTTGTTTCTAGCATAAAGTATCAGGGAGATATGGCTCAGGATTCATGAATATAATCAAACCGTTTTAGCATGTTTGGGTGATTCCGGGGAGTTAAAGCAGAATTTGAGGTAGCATTGTTTTGACCCTAATTACAAGTTTCCAGCAGCTTGTTTACCGGGTTGTCCACCCAGGTTGCGATCCTCAGACATCATAGATTTCATTTTTATATGACAACCTTTTACAGCAGCCCATGTCTGCTAAACCCCCTTTGCCCCCTGGGTAGGTGGCACGGTACATGAAAAAAAATAAAAGACAGTGTTTTAAGAGTTCCTCTTTTTTTCTTTTAAAAGGTAGAATTTTAGTAAGAGCTACAAAAGTTGGCAGTTGATAAATGCAAGTTAATTTCTTTGTGTAAATAAGATTTCTGTGACAGAAATGCACAAGTTCTTGTAGACATAGTGATACACATTCTCCTTTTTTTGCCAAATAAACGTAAAGCATGTCAATGTCTTCTCTCTTGCTGTATCAAAATCTCACCTAGCTTTCCTCTGAGATAGTCCCAAAATGTGCTTAAAGTCAAAGAGTCAAATTCAGTTTGTGCATGATTGCATGAATATCATTTTTTTTATACTGTATCCTAAAGTGTGGCTAATTAAGCTATATATCACATGCTGAAGTACATAGAGTGTTAAAGATTAAAAGAAAAAAATAACAAGAACCGTACAGAACCGAAAACCGTCGGTTTCGTGAACCGTGCCACCCCTACCGTGTACACAACCGTTGGAAAGTTTGAATATTATGATTTTTTTGTCATGTTTTCATGCTCACCAAGGGTGCATTTATTTGATCAAAAATACACTAATGCTGTAAAAAATAAATATTACATTTTTAAATGAACTATATTATATATTCATCTACTTTAGTAATATAATTTATTCCTGTCTTAGTGTAACATGATCCTTTCGAAACCATTCTAATATGCTGATTCAAAACGTATCTTCTTATTATCTTATGTTGAAAACAGTTGTGCTGTGTGTTTTTGTAGAAAGTCGATACTGTTTTTTGATCAAATTAAGCTTTTGGTGAGCATAAGAGACTTTTTTTTCAAAAACATTAAAAAAAATCTTGATTCCAAACTTTGTTTCTGTTGTGTGTGTGTGTGTGTGTGTGCTGTTGTTTTATGTTTGTTACATTTACCACATTTAGATAATTGTTACGCGTGTTTTAAGTTCTATTCTATTCTAGTGTTTTAATGATTATAAATACTGGCAGAAATTAACATGATACCATTTATGCATAATATATTTTCCATTTAATTGAGCATATTATCAGTAACAATATACAGTCCCACTGAGTAGTTTTTCCATTTATTAGATGATAGCAGCTTCATTGTAGGGGGTTAAAAGTAGAAAAAGGAAATTGTCTATCTTTATCGACCACAATGAGATGTGAATTATCAGAACCTACATTGAAGATTTCCTACATATTGATACTAAAACTTTGATAATCTCTTGACTGATTCAAGAAGCAGAAGCAGACCAGACAGGGTTCCCATAATGAGTTCTGCTGTGGTTCACCCAGAGCCGTCAAGAGTTTAAGTTTTGCTGTCTGGTGAGGTAATCTACCTCCTCTCTGATGTGGTCTTGGAAAAAACTTAATGCTCATTTACTTAGCTTCTATATATAGTAAAATACACCACTGTCACTTTCGTAATGCGATACCATGTGATTTCCATATGTTGAATCCCAGCAGTTGCATAGCTACGCCTGTTTAAGCCCATTGTCTAACTTAACCATTATGGAACAAAAATACAAATGCCTCAAACCAGTAGTCCACACACACACACACACACGAGTGTCTCCTATAAAATGATCTCATAGGCCATTTGTTGCAAGCACTGGCTATGTTGTTCCGCCCATATTCACATAAAATAAACAGAAAGATAAGCTCATGATTTCAGCAGTCAAAAAGCACAAGACATTTCAAGTCAATGGAGCATGAGGATGCTTATTTTGCATAAAATGAACAATGCAAATCAATGTACTGGATGATTTATGAATTTGTGTTGTCTCATGTTTAGTTTGTGAACATGGTTAAAATAGAAGCCAGGATTGGATGGTATCTTGTTGGTACAGTATCTAGATTAGGCAGATTACTATGGGATGAAGATAGTTTCAAAATGATTAATCAACTTGATTAATGATGCAGAAATGTTTTATTATCCACAACCAAATTCCTTTCACATTGCGTGTGCAATGTTGCAATATGCTTTTGTATTAGTGTATCATAGTTTGTGCATGCAACAAAGATGATGTGCATGTGTGGATCGGGTGACACGTGCATTCATTGGCGTCTTTTCTGAGTCAATCTTATTTGATTCATTTGGATTTTGAGACTTTCTTTTCGCTGTTTTTAAGCATTTCATAACCCACACACAAACAACTATAAATGAATAGGACTGGTGCTAATCATTAATGTGTGCACAGCTACACATCTATTTGACAAATTCACAAATGTGCATCACTACATTTAAACTAATACAATACAACTTGTGTGTACAAAATCCAGAATCACATGAATGTGCAGCATTTTTTATAAATAGAGACAGTTGTTAATACAAAACCTTGATTTTGTATTAATGTAGCTCAGAATTTGTGCGCGCAACAAGTAAGATGTGCAATTGTGGATCAGGTGACACGCGTGCATTCATTGACACGTTTCTGAGTCGATCCTATTTGATTCATTTGGATTTTGAGTCTTTCATCTATACGCATTTTGAGCTATCTGCGTACGTCTACGCCGTTAAAGGTTCTCTGAGCGATCCTGGGTGTTGACGTTCTGAATATTTTCAAACAAATCGGAGGCTAGCTCATCTCCTCCCCCTCCCTTCCGTGCTTCTTGAAATAATTGTGAACGTGCATAGTTCTAGCTAATTATATCCTTGTGTGGGTTTGGCGAACATAAGCGTCAATTTAGAATAAAAAAAAACAATTTAACGTTACCCACCTGTCCAGCAAAAACAGAGCAACCTGAATGTCGGACTGGAAGCCCTTCTGCCGCCGGAGTTCTCGCCATCGTTCAAAAGCTTTGCTACCGATGTAAATTCGGAACTTCGCACGTTCTTTATCCGACTCCTTCTTCTTTTTAATTTGTTCTTCAGAACGACGTCTCTTTGGTCGTGTCGGCCATTTTTCAAACTTCCCTCTGATGCTTCTCTCTCCTTCACACACACACACCCCCTTCATGTGCACGCGCACTAACCCCCCAGACCCACCCTCAAATACTTCTTGCCAGTGATTGGCTGGAACACTGTTTGTTAGGTTTCGTGGTCCGGGTGAGACATGATTGTTTTTGTTGCCGTTTGTGGAGCCTGTGGTGTCTACAGAGACCGCGTTTTTTTACAGTGTGTTTAGGGGACAGGCAGCTAGCCGATAGTGAGGAGACGTTTAATGTATGTGACAAAAAATGTTTTGGCCCCACATCGCTTAGAGAACCTTTAAGTGTCTGAGTGATTCCGCGTGTATGTACACACCGTTGAATGTCCGACCGAAATGAAGCAAAATGTAGATCTACATCTTTTTATCTGGGGAGCGATTATTTTTTTATTTTTTTATTTATTTTTTCCTAGGATGGTAGGGGAAGACTCATAAATGTTATTAACCCCAGTGACTGGTAGGTAATATATTTATGTATACAGTAATGTAACGTTAAGTCAACAGCGTTCATAAACACTAGGGCTGCAACAACTAATCGATAAAATCGATTATAATCGATTATGAAAATCGTTGTCAACGAATGTCATTATCGATTAGTTGGTCTGATTACGTCACGGGGATTGTTTACATGCTACATGCGCTTCTTACATGCGCTTCATGAGGCACACACGCAGTCTCTCTCACACCCTCGCCGCTCTACCCTGTCTCGCACGCGCAACACCGACTGTTTGAACGGAGCACATTATCTTCTGTCTCGCGCGCGCAACACGGACGGTTTGGAGCACATTATCTTCTGTCTCGCATGCGCACTCTTGATTCCGTGAGTTTGAACTAATTTGCGGGCATCAGGAAACCGCTATCAATATGCAGCATACACGAAAATCATTCACCTTTCGGCAAATTCGCCGTTTTGAAACCAAAATAGGTGACCTACGTTAATCGTGTATACTTTATGAAGCCATACTATAGTATAATGTGAGATAGAAATGTATATTTAAGTAATTAAATTAAATTAAGCTTTTCCCTCCACTGCGGCTGTCAGTCATTCTCTATTCGGTGTTCAAACAGCTCGTCGCGTTCGGTTACAACAGTTAACATGATGAAACTCTTTCCAAGATGATTCAATGTTATTATTATAATTGATCCGTAGATAAAGGTCTATGATGGTTTCTATCTTGCTAGACTTTTATTGCTGTAACTTAATCACTTTCTACTGAGTGTCTGTTAGATCACAACACTAGAGTAGAGTCGGCGCACTATAATTGTTCTTCACGTGCACAGTTGCTTTACTGAAATTTAAAACTGTTAAAAGAAAAGACTTAATAAACTATTGCAAAGATACTGTATAATACACAGTCAATATGTCTTTCTCTTTCCTTGGTGCTTTTAACTTTAATGCGGCGGACACTAAAGAGCTGCGCGCCGCCCTGTGACTCCGTGTTGCTTCAAGCGCATCATTCAGCGCTCGCGATGCGCATACGCACTTTGTGCAGCTCTTTCATGATCATGTCATAATACTTTTGCGCAATAAAAGCTTATTAATAGCCTTTCTTGTTCTGTCCTATCTATTATATTTTGCTTCCTCACTAAACAGCTGTGCTTTACATTTAAAACAGCTGTGCATCTGATTTTTACGATGTTTTTCATGAATGTATAACAACAATACAAAGAGCAATGTGCAACGTTTTACCAGAGTTAGTGCTACACTTATTGTCTCTTATTTGTTTCCCACTAAGGAATGTTTTTTTTCACTAAATGTTCAGATTTTATAAAATTATTGTGCACTTGTGATATTTTTAGGCTAAGTTTTTCTGAGTTATCCACTAATCTAGTTTACAATAGCATTTTTGTCATAGGTTATGGTCATATATATTTTTTTTTATTTGTTTTTCTTTATAATGAAGTTGTCTGTATTAAGTAGATTGTTTAACACACAAAAGAGTGTGGTTTTTAGGGTTTTTTTAGTTATAATAAACAAAAAAATGAAATAAATTTTTTATCCGATTAATCGAAAAAATAATCGTCCGATTAATCGATTATCAAAATAATCGTTAGTTGCAGCCCTAATAAACACGCTGAAAAACAATTATGCGTGTTGGTAGCACGCCAAAAATGGAAATACGAATTGGCGTGTCATACATACTGTACGCCATTTAATGACACTGTGTTTATCACATTTATTATATAGAAAATGTCCCATTTAAAAAACAAAACAAAAAAACAACATCTTTTGAATGCATATCCACAATGTGCGAGATAAGAATAAAATAGAGTACGCACATCTACATTAATCTGGATTCATTTGAAAACGGCCCTTTCATTTCAAAATGCCTCCTGTCCACACTAGCGTTTCCAAAAGTTGCTCATCCAGATTGAAACATTTAAAAATGATTAAATCGCCGTACTGTGCATGTGTAAACCATGCTCAAAATTCACAACATGATAAAAAGAGAGCAAACATAATAAAGTTCACACGCTTTTCTTCTGGCATGATCATTTTATTAGCAAGATATCCCACTACTATTTGCCGCATGGCAGCAATTACATTTTTAGTTATCTTTGCAGGAATGCTAATTGCTAAATGAAGACTGAACCAAGGAACATTCATCTTCAGCAATGCTATGAAAGCAGACACAACAATGTACTATGCACTATAGGTGATGATACACAGGGCAACTTTTAGAGCAATATTGCTGGGCAATGTTTCAGAGTGCTTGTTGCTTGGGCACTTTCCCATTCAGAATGATCAACAAATGTCTGTTTGGATAATTTCTGGACAAGACGACTCAACGCTGCTGGCGATATGATACTTATGCCCTAAAGTAATACATGATTAACTAACTGTTTTTCTATGTACATTTCTGAAAGGCACTTTCTGTAAAGCTGCTTTGAAACAATATGTATTGTAAAAAGCACTACAGAAATACATTTGAATTGAATAATTTTGATTGGTTGTGGTGTATCCTGTGTCTCACCTGATTCCCAACATTGGCCAGCAGCATTGGTCAAAAACTTGCCAAGTGCATCATCACTAGGGATGCACCGATACCGGTATCTGGTATCGGCCTCGATACCACATTTTCTAAAGTACTCGTACTCGTTAAAAGTCCCCCGATACCGGGGACCGATACCATGTTCTGAGAAATGGGTTAATCACAGGCGCCGAGTGCCCACCCCCAGGCTCCGGCTGCAGCTCAGAGCGGGGAGATGGGGAGACATGTCAGCCGTGTGGAACAGTGATGCGCGGGTCAATGTATAAACAACCCGCACACTACCAACGTACTCGGACCGCAAAAAAAGTAAGAAAATATTGTACCCGACCCTCTTCCTGACCGTATTTTTTAAAAGTAGTACATGCTCATCGTAGCGTCATTGGGCCATAAACGTGTAACAACACAGCATCGCAAGAAGACGTAGCCTACATATAACAAAGGCAGCACTTTGGTCATCATCTTTCATTATTTCGGTAAATGTCTCCCACACTTACTCTTTCTATTTGTGTATTTGCGGAGCTTCCACTCCCCAGTCTTCACCTTTTCTCTTGTCGCCTCCATCTCTCTGCAGACTATTGATCATAGACATGGCCGGTTCGTGAACGAATCGGTTCTTTTTAATGAACCGGTCGAACCAGTACGCTAAATCGAACTGAATCATTCGCATCAGTTCACGTCTTGCGTCAGTGCTGATCCACAAGTTACTACAGTTACTCACTTTCAGACATGCCTGACAGTCCCTCCGAGTTGAAATAAACCAATATCCCGAATTATATTTTACTCCAGTAACTCTAACAGTTCACTGAACTGAGACATGATGTTGCCACAGCTGAGAGAAGTGATGAGCACGAGCAGCTGATCCTGCGCATCCGCGTAGTAACGAATGCAGAGGTACAGCGGTTCTCGGATCACACCAGTACAGAACTGAGAACTGTTTAGACTGAGCTTGTGTGTCATCTTCGTGCCAGTTATTCAGCCAATAAATAAATTCGGCCTATATATTTCATAGAAAATTGTATCTAGTACTATATAAATACAAAGGTTTAATTAGCATCTTTTTCCAAACGACCTGACCGACCGCGACCCCAATATCATTAAAAATATTTTTGGATGACCCGTAACTGCGGGTAACCGCGGGTGACCGCGGCGCAGGCACCCGCTCATTTTGGATCAACCCGTGCATCACTGTTGTGGAACAATTTCAAAGTGAATGGCTTTGGATTAGGAGAATAAGTTTACTTGTAGTCGCCAAGTTACTTATAGTCAGTTGAATGTCTGTTGGGGGACCAAATAAATAAAGTGTTATCAGATATTAAGCTGATCGTACTAATACTCTAGTCTACTAATACTCTAATGACAGTTAGTTGACATGTAATTGAAAAGTTACTTATAGTTAGTAAAGTGGACTATCGAAATAAAGTGTTACCCAAGTAATTTAATCAAGGACCTAAAAACCCGTATATAAAAATATTTAAATCATGTTTTTTTTTATTTTTAATTAAGTACTCGGTATCGGTATCGGCGAGTACTGAAATGCAAGTACTCGTACTCGTACTCGTTTTCCAAAAAAGTGGTATCGGTGCATCCCTAATCATCACCTTATGGGTTTAATATGTGTCAAAACTAAACATGCCTTTTCAAATACCTCCGTTTTCACAGTCAACACTTTTTATCCACTCTTGAGAACGTTTTGAAAAAGCTCCGTCTTCATTGACAAAAACGCCACCTCAATGTTGACAGAAGGCCAAAACGGAGAGAAAAAGATACGTTTTCAAACGAAAACGTATTAGCGTGGACAAGGCCTGGAAGTTACCTCAGTTTTTTGTAACCGAGAGATGAGTTTAACCTCTTACATATCTGTAAGCCTACCAGAGTACGTCGCATTACCTGCTTTCTGGAATAGGCCCTGGGACCAAAGCCCCACTGCCCAACATCACCAGTACTCTTTTATGAATGGGAAAAATCCCCTGTTATTGGAGCAAAGGTAGGACAGACTACAAATGACAGATATTTAATGTGTCATACTGTTACATATACACCCAGTAGTAGTAGAGACATGTCTAAAAGTGAAATTCCCATTCTGAACTCAACTACCAATTCTCCTTTCCACACTTGTTTGGGGTGTAGGCTTTCAACCAGGGTTCGCCAGGCATCTCTATCTTGGGCTTGACCTCGAGAACTTGGGGCTAGGTGTTTCTTGGCCTTACTCTTTTCCTCTTTCCTTGAGGATTCCAGGTCAGGGCTTGATATTGGTTTCCTGAGGGTGTGGCCTATCCAGCGCCTCTTTGTGATTTCATCCTGTACCGGGAGCTGTGATGTTTTGTGCAACAGGTCCCTGTTTCTGATGGCGTTTGGCCAGAGGACTTTTCTTAGACAGGTGTTGATGAAGGTCTGGACTTTACTGATAATGTTCACATTTATCCTCCAAGTCTCAGCTCCATACAGAGGGACTGACTTCATTAGTTTTGAAGAAGAAAACAAAAAGATTTTAGTTTGATTTGTCTTGTTTATTTGTTCGTTCATTTAGAAAGAGCTGTCTGGATGTTTTCAGAGTGCTGGGAGGCAGATGATGCCTAGAAAAAAGAAAGACTAATGAAAGGCTGCTGAGTGTGGGAAAGCTAAAGATAGTGGAAAAGGTAAAGATAGATTTATAAATTGATATAAATTTAACATTCAAATACACCCAGTGTGCCACTGAGGCATTTGTAATTTTATGGATGGTGGGATTGACGGAAGAGCTTCAGGCAGAGAGTTGTTGCAATTACAGGGATCAGAAGACAAACTGTGCCAAATCACAGCCGGAAGAAGCTAAACCCAGCAACACTCAGAATAAGAGTCGAGGCTCAGATGTGCCATCCACTCATGGATTTCAGACTTTAAGACATTTTGAAAAGCTCTAGGGTGTGCCATTTTAATCAGATGTATATTTACGTTGCATCCTTTTCAATATTCTGCATTGACAGGGACCAGAATAGGGTGGATATATGCTAAACCAGGAACTAAACTAGACACTGTAGAGAATCATCCATCTTTCTGCAGGGTTACCCAATGGTACGTCTTCCACAGTGTCGCGGTTTACTGTCTTTACTCTTCGTCCGGTTCCTAAACACTGGGCTGCCACACACACACACACACACGTGACCGTGCCCACCCAAGTTAAAGAGGACCCACCTGTCCCCAAAACATAAATGTTCATTCATCCTTAGAGCTGCTTGCCATGGTTCAGACTGCAGAGGAAACATTACTGCACAAAAGCACAGGTTCATGTTCAAATAAACACTTGAATGGACCTATTCATGAAACACAAGCTGGGTGGATTTCTGATTTATTATGAAGGTCCACTAATATGGGTGAAAAAGTTTGTGTAAAATGGTTTTAGATGTACACAATTGCTCCTGTTTCATAAATAAGGCCAGTTGAGTACATTTCTAAGACAATGAGAGATATGAGCATGCCCACCCATTACACACAGACACACACTATAGATAGATGTGTGTATTTATATATTCTGTGTAAACCTTGAAATTGCTGACCAGATTGTTGCTATTTTTCTTGATTATCTCCATTGAAGTAGTAACAAATCTTCTACATTTCCATCTCTTACACAAGTAGGGGAGTTAAATCGTCTGCCAGTGATTTATTTTTCTTTTGGCTTTTACTTTGACTTAGACTACTACTATTTAAAGAGACACTTAAGTAATTATTTTTGGAAAAGTCAACAATGTTAAAAAGGTGAAGGAAAACATTTTCTTCCTCTCCTATTTTGGACTGACCCTCCTGCTTCTTAAGTCCAGAGACTGCATAAATGAAAACTTGTCTGAGAAACGAATGATTGACGGTATGTTGGGCTAGAGTCGAGAACTCTTAAAGATAGTGTTAACACATCTTGTTTGTCAAAATGGATACTTCACATGTCCAGCAGTCGTTTCGCGTGCCAAGGTCGTTGCTGGCGGATGTGCTGCTTTTGTGTCCTGGGACAATTGTGTTGAATACTCGAGAAGATGCTTGCTACCATTTTAGCTTCTGTGTTTGTTTACATTTGTGTTGTCAGTAAACAATTTTGCTCTTTAGTGTCAGATAATGATTGTCTCGCAATGACCAATTGGTCTTCCTTTATGGAGAAGTTACAGTGGAGTTGGAGAAGCTGACTTTGACCCTTAATGAGAGGCTATTGAGTTGAGTCAGGCCACCATGGAAAGACCCAGCTCACTGATGTGAGGGTCACTGTGAAGCCTTGAATTATTCTTCCTTGAATAAACCAATAGCTGGCTAGCCAAAATGCTGTAATTGCCATAGACTCTAAAATGGTCCTGTAATAACCATTGGTAAAGGCTTTGGTTGTGTGGTAGATCCAACATCAGTTTTACCAGAATTTAAAGAAGTAAGTCTACGTAATTTTCTGAAATGTGTCTCTTATTCTCTCTCTGACAGCAGATAAGGTGGCCAGTCTGGTTTGCAGTTCTGGTTCATACACGGCTAGTTTTGAAAGTAAAATCTGAAGTCATGTACCAGTTCAGTTAATATGCAGCATGTTAATATGTTGAACAGAACGGCATTTCAATTAGTTGTGTCAGGTCATTTACATATGTGACATCATCAGCACATGCTTCAATGCCATTTTAATAAAGATGTTCAACTGATGCATTTGTACATTAATCCAAATTAAACATTCTCATACTGAAAGTGCTCAACCGTCACTCCCTCTTGATTAGCAATCAGTCTTGAGTATTCATGTCTCACATTCTAATTTGGATTTTTGCTGATTGGCTGAACACAGCATGTGACTTGTTTAAAAAAAACAACACTGTCTCTCTTTGACACATCACACAGTGTCCAAACCAGATGCGTTGCGATAAGATTTCACTGACAAGGAATTTGCCCTGTCCACACTAGACTTGACTTGACAATCATTCAAAAAATCACATCCAATAACAACAGCCCGTGGAGGAGCTCTCATTCATATGGCACAATTTTAACTTTATAAAAACATACTGAGTAGTGAAACGTTCTTGTTTTCTTTACATTTTTAAGATCTGACTGATCTAATTATCCATTGTTGCTTTTAGTATGACTATGAAGGACAAGATTCAAGCTTACATTCAAATCTTTTAACATTAATATTAAATAAAGCACAAATTTGGTACCAGCCGACTAAACATGCGGTTCCAGCCACAATGTTCCATAAATAGAAACTGTTTCTAAAATATAATCGCATATACACTCACCTAAAGGATTATTAGGAACACCATACTAATACAGTGTTTGACCCCCTTTCACCTTCAGAACTGCCTTGGCATTGATTCAACAAGGTGCTGAAAGCATTCTTTAGAAATGTTGGCCCATATTGATAGGATAACATCTTGCAGTTGATGGAGATTTGTGGATGCACATCCAGGGCACGAAGCTCCTGTTCCACCACATCCCAAAGATGCTCTATTGGGTTGAGATCTGGTGACTGTGGGGGCCATTTTAGTACAGTCAACTCATTGTCATGTTCAAGAAACCAATTTGAAATGATTCAAGTTTTGTGGCATGGCGCATTATCCTGCTGAAAGAAGCCATCAGAGGATGGGGACATGGTGGCCATAAAGGGATGGACATGGTCAGAAACAATGCTCAAGTAGGCCGTGGCATTTAAACGATGCCCAATTGGCACTAAGGGGCCTAAAGTGTGCCAAGAAAACATCCCCCACACCATTACACCACCACCACCAGCCTGCACAGTGGTAACAAGGCATGACGGATCCATGTTCTCATTCTGTTTACGCCAAATTCTGACTTTACCGTCTGAATGTCTCAACAGAAATCGAGACTCATCAGACCAGGCAACATTTTTCCAGTTTTGGTTAGCTCTTGCAAATTGTTGCCTCTTTTTCCTATTTGTAGTGGAGATGAGTGGTACCCGGTGGGGTCTTCTGCTGTTGTAACCCATCCGCCTCAAGGTTGTGTGTGTTGTAGCTTCACAAATCCATTGGTTGTAACGAGTGGTTACATCAGTCAAAGTTGCCCTTCTATCAGCTTGAAACAGTCGGCCCATTCACCTCTGACCTCTCGCATCAACAAGGCATTTTCGCCCACAGGACTGCCGCATACTGGATGTTTTTCCCTTTTCACACCATTCTTTGTAAACCCTAGAAATGGTTGTGTGTAAAAATCCAAGTAACTGAGCAGATTGTGAAATACTCAGACCGGCCCGTCTAGGCCACGCTCAACAACCATTCCACGCTCAAAATTGCTTAAATCACCTTTCTTTCCCATGTCACTATTTGACGTTTTGATTTTCCCTCAAAGACAGAAATGAAATACAGCATGTAAAATCTAAAATGTTTCTGTGAATGAACTAAGCACATGAATATTTAATGTGGCAAGTGTTGTTCAGTTTAAGACTGAGTGTTGCAGTATAGCACACTGAGACCAAAATGTGGGATTATTCCTGCAAAAGCAGTGCTAAACCTGCTCTAGAGGATAAAAGCAGTGCAAACATTGCTGAAATCTTTAACAAGTTGGAGAATGAGAATGCCTTTTGTTACCTGGAGCTCAAAATAGCACCAAATTGCTTTCAAAGGGTGATTTACTCTTTTTTACTCTATACCTTTAGGGGCCTAAACACAGGGTTTAAACACGACGTCCATTACAGATAAAATAGCTTAATTTGAGATTCTGGTGATTAAACGAATTACCCATAATTCTTAGAGGAGCCTTTTTATGTTCTCCATAGTGTTTGTTAGAGAAATGGGGGATGGGAGAAATGGGCTAATATGGGGAAAATCTAATCTAAAACTAGATTTTATCATGACATTCATACTACATCATAATGACAAGTAAAATAAATACATATTAAGATACACATGAATGCTTTTTCATTTGTCAGGTGAATTTCTAGAGACCAATATTTGTTTATATGCATATTTTGAGGGCCACGGTCCACTTTTGCTGAAGGGTTGCGTCTAAATGATATTGTGTGTGGCGGTCTGAGTTGTCGGGCCAGTCGTGGTTCTGTTCTAGAGCTCTGCACTGTTGTCACCCTGTTTTCCTCTCTATTTAAAGGCAACTGTTCCACTCCAAATCACATGTGGGGAGAACACATATAATTATGGCATGCTTTGTTTACATCTTTATTATCTGCTTCTGTTTACATTGAAGGATTTTCTGCGAGAGGATGATGAGTCATGAATGTCAGCCTGTTGTCTCTCAGGAGGACTTTTGATGTTGTCGAAAATGAAGACAATTATGTTTGCTTCTGTGTAGAAGCATTACCCACAATGCTTGTTTCTACTTCTGTTTGGCCACAGCAGTTATTTCTAAAAAGACCTTTGCATTAGATTGTCTACAGAGGCACCGCTGGGTCTCCGTGGTAAACTTGCAATAAACTGTTGAGTTCCATTTTGAGTTGGGAATCTGTTCGATTTGTTCAGTTTCTTCTGAACACTGAAGTCAGTGTCTTCTGCTCACCAGGCTGCAATTATTTGATCTAGAAATACAGTAAAAGCAGTAATATTGTGATGTATTACAATATAACTGTTTTCTGTGGGAATATATTTTATGAAGTAATTTATTCCTGTGATCAAAGGTGTATTTTCAGCATCATTCCTCTAGTCTTCAGCATCACATGATCCTTCAGAAATCATTATAATATGCTAATTTTCTGCTCAAGATTTTTTTTAATATATTATCAATGTTGAATATTATTAAAATTATCACTGCTCTTCTGCTTAATATTTTTGTAATATTTTTAAGATTCGCAGATGAAATGAACATTTTGAAATAGAAAACTTTTTTTTAACAATTATCGTTGCAAAGTAAATGTCTTAACTATGACTATTATTTATTATAATATAATATAATATAATATATGTTACATACAGACCCCAGACTTTTGAAAGTTTGTGTATCTTCTATCAATCTTCAGCTGTAGATTTGAAAAGTGATCATGTAACAAACACGTTGACATGGCAACTTTCCCACTGTTTATGTTTTGCCGCATTAAGCAATGGAACCGTTATGAAAATCTTTTTATGACCCTAGTAATTTAACAGTGGAAAGTTGTTAGTCTCCACTTTGTCTGGATTCATTAAAGAAAAAAAAAGAATACAAACCACTTCTACATAAATACAACTTGGCTATAGGGCTGTTAAATGGACTGTACTGTTACAATAATCACTAGAGTTGCCAACCGTCCCATAGTGAAATATAAAATGTTCTGTCCCTTATTGAATCACTACAAAAAAAAAAAAAAAAGTTATGTCTGGCCTTTATTCAAATATTACTAAAAATTTGTCACACTTTATATTAGATGTCCTTAACTACTATGCACTTAAAAAAAAAAGTATATGATGTACTTACTGTGCTAATGTTTTATTGCAAAACACTTTTGCAGCTTATGAGGTAGGATAGCCTACGTCAAAGTCGCTTTCAAGGAAAGGCAGCCATATTTGCAACGCCTCCAGGCAAATATGTATTTCAGGCATCCGTGACCAAATCCTATCAGTTTAAATGGGGGACTCCTGAAATCTCAAAAACTGCTAGCCGAACTCACAATTAAATAACATATTTCAAATCAGCAACAAAATCTGACAAGAACTGTCCCATAAATGTTATGCTCAGTTTGCATTAAAAAAGTGTATTTTTCAGGCATAAAACGTGGGTTCAGTCTTAAGCGTGAGTCTCTGGTTTCTTTGGGAACCAGAGCCTCTAACACCAGCTGCAGTGACACTGACTTTACCAATCAGTGATTGGCTCTTTTACTCAGAAGACAGAACTTATTCCGCCATTTTGCGTGTTGTAGTTTCTCACGTTCATAGTAACAGGAGTGAACCGTCTTTCTATATCTCTATATCTTTCTCCTTTCTGTCACCTTGTGGAGTTTTGGTCCTTGCCACTGTTGCCTTAGCTTTTGGCTTGCTTAGTCGGGGACATTTAATATTCAACAATATTATTGATCTGTGTTGTATTATTTTAATGTTATCACTGTGAGGCTGCTTTGATACAATCTGTATTGTGAAAAGTGCTATATAAATAAAGGTGACTTGACTTGACTAGTAGTCTTTGGATATGGGTACATTATATTGAATCGCCAATTCACTTTAGTAGGGCTGCAACAACTAATACATACAACTCATAATAATTGATGATAATCACAATAGTGAATGATGCATATGGACAAAATGCATCTTAAACAGTAGAGGACACAGATATACTGCAGAAAACTGCATGACTTGAAGATGTGGAATAGCAATTTTGAGAATACTGGATTAAAATTCTTTATTCATTAATCATTTTTTTATTAATGATTTTTCAATCAAAAGATTAATTAATTGTCAAAATAATAGTTTGTTGCAGCCCTAGGCTTTCCTCATGTCACAGTCACTAACCGTGATTTGCTAGTCAATTACAGGTGGCATTAGGTGGAGGCACGTTTCACATTCTAGAGAAAACAAATCTGTCATCAATTAATTTGGTAATTCTTACTGGAGAAAGACTGCAAAGTTTAAATGCATATACTGTATCTGATAAAAGTTCTACATGAGTGATTGAGCTGACATGACCTTGCACCGATTTATAGGGTTGTGCATATAAAGTATAGAGTGAAGTGATATCAAGGTCCCTCAGTTCAACATGGCGGTAATTGGCTCTGGGTGGGAACGTACACAGCATTACAGTTAATGTAAATACTGGTTGATGTTGTTTGGGCTTTAGTCTCTTTAGCACTGGCTATGAGATAAGTGTGCCAGCTTTGTTATTGTTCGATCAAACGCAGGCTGAGGACCTAGTGTTTAAAGTCAAAGTAAAACAGGAACAGGAGTTCATTTTTGCAGACATATTTGGCAATATTTGTTTGTGGGGAGGGTGAAGCGATTATTTATTTTATCAAATTGGGCCGATGTGTTTATATATTGAAATAAGCTAATGATTCTGTGTCATGCAATATCTGGACCTTGACCCTGGGCACGAATTTCAAAGCAGATCATTTCGTGACTGCAGTGTAGGGCTGGGCGATATAAACACATCATGTTTTTTTTTTTATTATTTACACTTTTCCAGTCGTTTTTCTTAAAATCGCCATGAAACGAAAGTTGAGTCATTTTTTCCTTGCTGTGACATATATCCGAGTGAAACGGCATCTGAAATTAGAACAAAATGTAAGTCAGGGCTTGATTTCGTCCTTCGGGAATTGATTGGATCGTTGCAAACAAAATGGAGGCAGATTTGAATGCGATTCTCTGTTCACCGTTAGCCGCACCCTCATCGGATCTGGCCGCACCCTTCGGCCATTGCACGTGACTGAAATAGAAGAGAGGTCGTTTCGATGGGGGAGGGAAGGGTAATGTATTTGATTAAAGATTATCAGGGTACATGAATTAAAAAAAAATATGAAGTGCACAGATAGATCATTTATAATAAACACTACAATATTACATATAAAAAGAAGATTTGTCAAATTAGATTTCATGCCGTCTTTAACAAAATAAATATCTAAATAGAAAAACTAATTTCTTAGTTTCTGCATGTTTCTCATTTTGGCGCGGGGCCCTCGTCACACACTTGGCACAGCCCTTGCGATGGTTCTGTTCTTGTCCCAAGTTGGCAATTTTAACTCTCAACAGTTATTCAACACAAGCTAGACCTTTGGAGTTGCCCCACAGGTGGTCCTTGACCTGAACATTTTGACAACTGTCCAAATATAATGAAAAAAAAAACATTTTTCATGAGGTGTACCTACATACTGGTCACTGTCCTGCAGAGTTTAGCTCCAACCAATTTTTTGGTGAAATTTTGCAAGCTAAGCAAATTTTTTTTTACATATTACACTGTAAGAGCCTTAACTTTACAAAATTATGTTACTTGGTGCCATGAAAAAAACTGAAGTATATTTTTAATAATTTTTCAAAAACATGCTCAACCAAACGTTTGATTTGGCACATAACGGTTAATTGTCACCCCCCTTTTTGAGAATGGACTATTAAAACTTGGTTGTAATTCAAGTATGCTTTAGAATAAAGACCTAAGTTTAGTCTTGTTTTAAAGAAAACACTCAGCAGATTATTGCTGAAGTAAAACCACTCCAAAAAATAAAAGTATGAAAAAGTTATGAAAGTTTTAAATTTACATTAAATCAAATATACTGTTCTAAATATTTTTTTTCTTTTATATAAAATATATATTTTACAAAATAATTTTTCCTATAAAATTACTATAAAATCATCTAACCAAGTTGTGTTCCAAATTTAAAGTTGTTCCTTTGAATTTAATTGTATGCATTCTGCTGCAACAAATTAATAGATTTCTGTCCAAATATCACTTCTGTTACAAAATATGGAACCTTGAGACTAGAACCATTAGAAATGGTTTTGATCATAATATGATGGGCAATGAAAAAGTACGGCAAAGTATGTGTATGAATTCCGGTACCATTTATTACCATTAAGTGACATCTCAACCATTTGGTAGAGGTCGATATTTAAAAAATTATGGGATGTGTTGGGAAAAAAAAAATACATTAAGTGTGGTTACTAGTAGCGACATAAGAAGATAAGAAATGCAAACAAAAAAATGTCCATCAAAGGGTTACGGTACTTGATTATTATCACCCAATGATCTTTAATGAGTAAAATGTGAATTGTTACATTAACAAAGGCAGAACAGCCAAAACATTTGTCTTTGTGTCTCCTGTTTTAAGTCAATACATTTATTTTAGTGCAAACTGTTCAGTTGCCCATGTTACTCATTACTTGACAGTTACTGCTGACAAAATGTTGAAGGGAGAAAACCTAACTTGGATCTAAATGTTTCATCAGCATTATTTCAAATCCAATGTCAAACCTAGATGTTTCTGTATAGAAGTTAATCCTTTCCATTTGGATGGATTTTCCTTTGCCTGTCATCATCCTAAGTACTGTCTTTCCCATCCTCATTTTAATGACCATGAGAGAGTGAAAGTGTTTGATTTAAATGGAATTACTGACTTCTGCATCGGACTGACTCACACAGCAGTTAAAGTCATCACTGGTTAGGTTTAAGGGAGGGTTACCCACACTAATCTCTGAAAGATATATTTGGGAGAATACAGGGTTTAATTGAAGAGTAATTTTTCAGAGGGATTGCCACAATCAATGGTGAAGGTGTGCCAGATCTGAATAGGCTCCAGTTGATTTTTCCTATATCTAATTGTTTTATTTTTGTCAGCATTTTCTCTCTGACTGCTGATCACTGTTTACGGGCATGATTGTCTGTCTGGATGGCACAGTTGGGTTTGTTAGGAGTCCAAGCACAAAGTTTATAAATCAGGCATAAAGAGCTTTGACCTTGAATCAGAATCTGATTTGTCCGATCGACTTGAAATTTTGCATGCAGTGTCTTTTGCCGAGTTTCAATCATTCAATATGGGTACATTCCCATATCTAAAAAAAATTATATACCTACTTTTGTGAACTTTCTGAATAATACCTGTACAGGACGTTGGAGTCCCAATATAAACAGTTGTCCACAACAGTTAAACTCTAAGTCTTTATATTTTATAATACTACTACATTTAACTGTACTGACACTATTTTATGAGAACAAAAACTTGTTTCATCATTTTTGAGAGTCAAAATAACAACATTTATTCATTAATATTAATGCATGTCTTTACTGTCACTCTCGGATCAATTTAATGTAGAGCCCGACCGATAAAGGAATTTGAAGTCCGATATATATATATATATATATATATATATATATATATGAAGAGTTCAGATGCAAAAGCCTCTAAATGCCATTTGAAATTTTCTTCTTTAATGATGATTTTTATCAAACTTGTATTATTTAAGTTCAGTAATGTCACTTAAATGGCAATGATAATTACCTATTAATTGTTATTTAAGTGAAATTACTGAACTTAAATATACAAGATTGATAAAAATCATCATTAAAGAAGAAAATTTCAAATGGCATTTAGAGGCTTTTGCATCTGAACTCTTCATATATATATATTGGTTTTAAAATCCGATATTCCGATATATCGGCCGATATTTTTTTCAATTATTATTTCAGAAACGCGCAACAAATTGTAAAACATACATTTTCAATATAACAGGCCAAGGAGAGATGATGCGTCTCATTGCTATAACTGTCACGCGCTATTAAAGAAATACTTCAGTCACATTGTCAAAAGTTAAAAGGACTACACTGTAACAACATAACGTAACTATTACTAGCTAATTCCGCTTCACTCTCGGCTTATTTAACAGCAGCAAAACTGGACATGATAGTCACAAATTGTGTCATGCTTATTTGAGTTAAGAGAACTGATGGGGATGTTCTTTTAATTGTTATTCAAGCAATGTATGTCTCGTGACCAACTCAACGAGTGTTGCCAACAGGGTCTGTGTAGAGTGCCCTCTGGTTGACAAACTATTAGGGTTGGGAATCGTGAGAAATGTTCCAGTTCCGATTCCGGTTCCGCCAAACGATTCCGGTTCCGGTTCCGGTTCCCATTCAATTAAAAATATTAGTAAGAGAAAAATCCACAATCCCTTTTGTGTTTATTTCTTATATAGTACTTGAAAAATGAGTTTAACAGACTGTAATGTAAACAAATTCAACATATTATTAATCAATCTTTGCAAAAAAAAATAAATAAATAAAAAGGAAATTAAAAAATTCTGCATTGTCTTGAATAATTTAGGACCTCTCCTTTATTGTATCTCCAACATACCCTCTCAGAAGGGGTCGAATATGCTTTAACACACATATGTGTGTAGAACAGATTATTTTTAAAAACGGTTTGAATTATTGATTCATAAAGACTTTAATTATTGCATTATTACTGGATAAATCGGCCCTAAATAGCAGTTAATAAACAGAACTGCAGTGCATGCGTCTTGCGGAAGAACATTGTTGCCGGAGCTACATCTCCCTGTTTATGTCCATGACGAGTCACGCAGGCATTGGGCTACCCCGCTGCGGCTGTGATCCGCCATCCAGTCGAAACAAGTCGGAGTATTAACGCTTATTACAGGCTTTACGTAGTGATTCAAGATAAGACAAAAACACGGTTTGAAAAAAAGCATTCATGATGCACTCGCTCATTGTATATATTTTGTAAATTCTGAACACAAAAAGGTTACGGACTGCGTTTTGATTACTACCGTCAATGTTTACTCAAACTATAATCTCACTACTTCTGAAACGTTAATCATTTGAATATGTGTAATATAAATGTTGATACTGTGTGATTATAAAGCAGTTTCATATCGACAACTGCTCTCTCTCTCTCTCTCTCTCTCTCTCTTAGCGCAAACAGATTTGAATGTACGTGACTCGGCGTGCGCGTGTGTACTATAAATGCAGCGCATGTGAAAGCAATCGCAACTTCAGTGGTGAAGTTTTTGTCATTTAGGAATAAGACGTGTTTGAATCGATATCTTTTAAAGATTAATCATAAAGCTCTACTCTCTCTCTCTCTCTGTCTGCGCCTTGAGGTGAGACGCTAAAGGATAATCTACTCCCAGTCCTAGGACTTCGCCCTCATATCGCACCAGAACCGTTTTAGGAACCGAAACTTAGGAATTTTGCACGGTTCCGGTATTTTTTCAAAAACACTACCGGTTCTGGAAAAGAACCGGTTCTCGGTTCCCAACCCTACAAACTATACAACTCCAACACTCATGACATGGTTCAAGCGTGTTTCCTCCTTTTTTTATTTTATTTTTGAAATATTCATTTATCGGCCATTATAACTGCCCGATACCGATAGTTTGGAAAATGCCGATATATCGGTCTGGCTCTAATTTAATGCATTTGTGGTAAATAAATATTACTTTCTTCAGCTTTTTTCAGCATTGTATCAGAGACTAAAAAAGTCAATTTATAAATTATCTGCAAATAAGATTCTTTGACCCAAACTTTTGTTGGTCGAGTACCTGCACAGTAAAATTTCATTACAAAAGAGGTGTGACTAGATGATGTGATGCATGTTTGAAACACTTTCCAAAATGCCTCTCACAACTCTTTATATCCTTTAAAAAGTTCAACTTTTAAAGTAACCCATCTCATCATTGTTGCCTAAACGCTTCCTAAGTAACATGTCCGATCAAAAGGAGCTAAACCAGTCTAATTATACAGACTTTCCTAAGAGTGGTTTAGAGCATGTGTAGATGTGTACGTGTTATTTTATAGAATAATAGTATTCTCCACATCTGAAAGTCTTTGAGCTAAGCACAGAATCTGAAGACCTTTTCCTTCACTCCCAGAGATTTGGAAGCGTGGTTGGGGTTTCTGTAATGACAGATTGTTACGTCTACAGTTTTCCGCAGCCTCCGGGGAAGAGTTAAGGGAAGACTTACTTTGGAACTGGCGTCTGAGACTCTTAAATCTTGACCAAATCCCACCCTTTAGCCCAACGCCCTGTTTAACTCTTTTGCCATTCATTCTTCTATTATGATATTTCCCATCCATTCAGTTTTTAATTGTACTTCTTGTACATTGTGTAGTTCTGCTTGCGGTAAGATCTATTTTTTTTTTTTTTTTTTACCTAAGGAAGAATAGCACGTGCACACATTAGGCTTGCCGCGATAGACGGTGTTGACGGTGTTACCGGTTTTAAGCCCCATCACCGGTGACATCGCTTTCCCACCGTGACACCGCGATGTCTTGACTTTTTTTTTTTTTAAGTATTCGTTTTTGCTAAAATATTTATTTGAATTAATTAAAAATAATAATTTTCAATTATTTAGTTCAGAAGAGAGCATTATAATTAAAAATTATATTTTCGTCACGTCACAGATCAGCAAGCATCAGGATTCCATTTAGCACGTGTGGAGAGGAGAACGAGTCAAATTACAGAAAAGCAAGATAATGCCGAAAGATTTGGTGTCAAAACGCAATGCAAAAGCGCCTGTTTGGCAATATTTTGGCCAATATTTATTAATGTTAATAAATTCCAATTTATAGTGTTTTACTTTTTTTTAGAGTGCTGTCATTTATGTAGGCTAAGGTCCTTTTTAAAGTTTTTATTTTATATTCGTCTCTTTTTATTTGGTTTTATCTTATTTAAACTTTGTTTAATTTATTTAGGCCTATTTTGTTTTCTTATTCGTTAATAAACGTTTTGTTTGTTTGGGCCCACAGTTTGCCGATTTTCACTTTTTTCAGCCTATGCATGGGGTTATTTTTATTCGTTCGTTATAAAAGTTCTGTCTATATTTTATTTGTTTATTATTCTAATAAAAGCGCTGTCTATAAATAAAAGTTTATTGTCAGCGAGTTGTTGTTTTTTTTTGTCCATTCCAGCAATTGACGCTGAATTGCAATTGACGATTATTTCGAAAGTGAAAGTATGTCATTTATGTAGGCTAAGTTCCGTTTTGAAGTTTTTATTTTATATTCGTCTCTTTTTAATTGGTTTTATCTTATTTAAACTTTGTGTAATTTATTTAGGCCTATTTTATTTTCTTATTCATTAATAAACGTTTTATGGTTCTTATTTGTTTGGGCCCACAGTTTGCCGATTTTCACTTTTTTCAGCCTATGCATGGGGTTATTTTTATTCGTTCGTTATGCTAATAAAAGTTCTGTCTATAAATAAAAGTTTTATTATCAGCGAGTTGTTTTTTTTGTCCATTCAAGCAATTGATGCTTATTTCGAAAGTAACCCCCCCGCCCTGCCCTCCACGGTGACACCGGGATTACCGGTGTTGTCACACGTCGATTAACCGGTGGGAAATTTTCCTCACCGCGGCAACCCTAGCACACATACGAAATCAAAGACAACCTACAGCTCTCTAGAGAAAGAACTTATGGTTGAGCACTACGTCACCAAGCATGACCTTTATTTGAACTTTACCTACCTTTACAATGACCATGGATCTCTGGTCTGTCTCTTGATTGTGTTTCAATTGCTGGAAAAAGTGGAGAATTAATTAATGTGTGGTGTAAATGAGTTAGCGGTATCATCCTTTTAATCTAGCAAAACGCACATAATATTTGTCACATTACCAACCATGGTCTAACATGTATGGCTACCAGTGACTGAAAAATTAAAAAAAAAAAGTAAATTTGTTTTTTTTTTATTTTCAAAGAAAATTATAATTATCACTGGCCAAATGATTTTATGGAAATTAGGGGTGTAACGGTTCACAAAATTCACGGTTCGGTTCGATACGATACACTTGTGTCACGGTTCGGTTCGATTATGAAGGTAGATTTGTGTCTTTATTATTCAATCAAAAAAAATGTTGCTTCAATCAAAAAAAATATTTTCAATTAAAAAAACCTTCACTTCAATGAAAAAAAAACTTTTCAATCAAAGAAAAAAAGTATTTGAATCCAAAAATATATTTGAGACTCAAAAAAATACATTTGAACACTGCTTTTCTTTGATTGAAAATGTTTTCTTTGATAGAAGTCCGGTTTTTTTTGTTTAAAGCAACCTTTTTAATTAAAGTAACATTGTTTTTTGATTGGACCATATAATGGGTAGGACATTTGTGTCTTTATCATTCAATCAAAAAAGAAGTTGCTTCAAACAAACAAACAACAGAATCAATACAAAAGTCACTTCAATGAAAAGATAAACATTTTCAAATATAGAAAATCATTTTTGAATGCAAATAAAATATTTGAGACTCCAAAAATTGCATTTGAACACCTTTTGTTTTAATTGAAAATGTTCTCTTTGATTGAAGTAATCTTTTTTGTGTTTGGGCCATACATGGGTAGGACATTTGTGTCTTAATCATTCAATTCCAAAAAAGTTGTTTCAATCAAAAAAAAAATATTTTCAATCAAAGAAAAAACTTTTCAAAAGCAAAAAAAAATTTGTTTACCTCGTGTATAAAAAAAGTATTGAAGAGAATGTGTGTTTTCGTTGTTTTTTGAAGTGAAAAAAATTTAGAATTTCAAATTGTTTTGATTGAATCCTTTTTTTTTTTTTGAAGTGCAAAAAGTTTTGAAGTTCAAACTTTTTTTTGATTGAATCATTTTGACACAAACGTTCCGCAGTGGGCGGGTGCTTCTCTGTTGGTCAGACATGTTTGATTGACAAGTGTCTACACCAACGACATCTTTCTGACAAAGAAGTCATGTTCGCCACTCGCCAGCAGCTTTTTTAGAGGGGATAAAATCTTTGCCTGGCAGGGGGATCTGCTACTCGACCGGCCACGGATATATGTGCCTTATATGCACTGCATTATATAGCGCCTGCCACTCGAACTTACACAATATTTACAGTAAATGCAGCGCATATTCCCCGACAGAACGGTAGGCTACGCACAATAGGTCAATATTCACCATTAACCAAACGCTTTTCACCTGCCTAGCCACAAGATTTCTCACTGTTTACACCTATCAGACACTCCTAATGGTAGGCCTACACGAGAGCACACATACAGTACAATACAGATCTTATTTACACATTTATCATCTGATCATATATTTTATTCGTTCTTTTTGCCCGTATTGGAGCGCGTATAATAACGTGCAATCCATCTCTTATTTACCTTTTTGTCATCTTATATTATATTTGCTCTTTTTATGCGTATGGGAGTGCGCTTGCATGGCTCTATTAAGCGTCGCGCCGGCCACACCAGCCACACGATCTCTCTCTATTTACACCTAATGGTAGCTACACGAAAGCACACATAGTGCAATACAGATCTCATTTACCCATTTATCGTCTGATCTTATATTTTATTCGCTCTTTTTATGCGAACGGGTCGTGGCTCTAAGCATCGCCAGCCATACCAGCCACAAGATCTCTTATTACACCCATCAGACACTCCGATTGATGCACATGTGAAAACAGACAGTGCAATCCTGCTCTTAAGTATCTTTTTTGTCATCTTATTTTATATTTTATTTGCTCTTTTTGTCCATAATGGAGCGTGCGCGTCACCTATTAGCGTCGCGCCTGCCACAAGATCTCTCACTGTTTACATGAGACACTCAGATGAGAGCAAATAAAGTCCAATCCATCTCTTATCTACCTTTTTGTAATTTTTTCTTATATTTTATTTGCTCTTTTTGCCCGTATTGGAGCCATCTTCGCAGTAGTGAACGCGCCGAGAGAAATGCTCATTTCATATGGATTAAATATAATCTGAGAGTAGAATAATCTATTTATTTTCGTTTTGAATTGTTTTGTTTAAAATTAGGCTAGACATTTCTACCTTTCTAGATGTAGCCTATTTATCATGTCTTTGAGAAACGCAAAGCAAAAAGTTCATGATTTTATTGCTATGCCTATGTTTGCTTTGCTTCTTATTTATTAAATCCTGGGAATTGGTTGATCAAACATTGATTAAAATCAAGATGCAATTTATTAAAAACGAAATTCACTTTAAAGAAAGGCTTTATTAAAAAAAAAAACTTAATGGAGTGGTCAAAATCATTCTCCTTCAGAATGTCAATCGGAGAATCACGCAACTATGAGAAATATTGCGAAATCTTGTGACTGGCGCACCACGAAACGTGCTCCATTATGGGACAAACGAGCTAATAAAATATAAGATGAGATGACAAAAGGGTAGCTAAATAAGTGCAGGGTTGCGTTGTCTCTGTGTTTTCGTGCATCAATCGGGTGGGACATGTCCCCATAGATGTATGCATGTCCCCACCACTTTTTGCCAGGGTCGATTTTGTACCCACCACTTTTGAAACATCTCGCGGCGCCTACTCGAAAAGAGAAAAAAAATAATGAATGCGTCATTGTACCCAGCACTTTTGAAAATGCTCTTCCGAATACGTCTCTCCGTCCACCAGCACATTTCAAACCAAACCAAACTGTTGCCGTACACAAGAGCAGGATAACACTGTCTGTGTGCTCTCGTGTATTAATCGGAGTTTCTGATAGTAAACAGTGAGAGATCGTGTGGCTGGTGTGGCTGGCGCGATGCTTAGAGCCACAAGATCGATAAATAGATAATATCCTGTAGGGGTAAAAACTTGCTGGCGAGTGGCGAACATGACTTCTTTGTCAGAAAGATGTCGTTGGTGTAGACACTTGTCAATCAAACATGTCTGACCAACAGAGAAGCACCCGCCCACTGCGGAATGTTTGTGTCAAAATGATTCAATCAAAAAAAAGTTTGAACTTCAAAACTTTTTGCACTTCAAAAAAAAAAAAAGGATTCAATCAAAACAATTTGAAATTCTAATTTTTTTTCACTTCAAATAAAAAACAAAAACAACGAAAACACACATTCTGTTCAATACTTTTTTTTATACACGAGGTAAATACATTTTTTTTTGCTTTTGAAAAGTTTTTTCTTTGATTGAAAATATTTTTTTTTTGATTGAAACAACTTTTTTGGAATTGAATGATTAAGACACAAATGTCCTACCCATGTATGGCCCAAACACAAAAAAGATTACTTCAATCAAAGAGAACATTTTCAATTAAAACAAAAGGTGTTCAAATGCAATTTTTGGAGTCTCAAATATTTTATTTGCATTCAAAAATGATTTTCTATATTTGAAAATGTTTATCTTTTCATTGAAGTGACTTTTGTATTGATTCTGTTGTTTGTTTGTTTGTTTGAAGCAACTTCTTTTTTGATTGAATGATAAAGACACAAATGTCCTACCCATTATATGGTCCAATCAAAAAACAATGTTACTTTAATTAAAAAGGTTGCTTTAAACAAAAAAAACCGGACTTCTATCAAAGAAAACATTTTCAATCAAAGAAAAGCAGTGTTCAAATGTATTTTTTTGAGTCTCAAATATATTTTTGGATTCAAATACTTTTTTTCTTTGATTGAAAAGTTTTTTTTTCATTGAAGTGAAGGTTTTTTTAATTGAAAATATTTTTTTTGATTGAAGCAACATTTTTTTTGATTGAATAATAAAGGCACAAATCTACCTTCATATTCGATACGGTTCGGTACGTTTCAAATACAGAAAAAAGAAAGAAATGGCAAAAAAAATTTCCTTGATTTCATTTTTTTTATTATATTTTTATTAAAACTAACATCATAAAGTATGATATTTTTTAACTTTGAGCAATGATGGAACTATACTTGACTTTTCTTAGGAGCTTATAAAACAAAACAGCTCCTTGTAGTATAAACAAAGGTTTATTTTAGATTAACATTTGAGGGCAGCAATTGTATTGATAATGCCAAAATACAACCGACGTGATGTTACTTGAAAGCATTATAGCCGACTATTCCTGCCAAACTTACAGATAGTAGTGTTATACAGCAAATCCTTGGTGATGTTGCTGATCTGTGGACACTGGATAGTTCATTCATGGCTCAAAAAATTAATGGTTTGATCCGTTAATAACGGAGAAATGTCAATGTTTCTCACTAGATCTCGCAACGATGTTATTACTTCAGTGGCGAATTCAAATGTTTTCTTTACTGGATTTGGCTGTGTAGTAACAATGCTGATGATGAAGATCGGCTCGTGCTGCATTGGTCCAAACTGATAAACGGTCCGTCATCCAGACAACCACACAATAACGAGTAGCCCAGTTTCGTTTCCGCTTACATTACATTTGCTATTTGATGTTGTTGGGCAATGTTGTGGTCACGCCAGCGTCTCTTACATTATGAACGCGCTTGCCACACGCTTGCCACGCCTACATTTGAAATAACGAAATTATGGTCGGCAGGAAAAATGAACCGAAGAAACCGTTCGGTTCAAAAATGCGTACCGAAAACTGAACCGAAAGCCTTGTATCGAATGGTTCAATACGAATACGTGTATCGTTACACTCCTAATGAAAATATATCCAAAAACTGATCAAGCTCATTATCCTTCTCTTCATCCTCTCAGAGCATTAGACATGTTATCTGTTGTGTTGCTTTATGTACGACTGTGCTGGCAGTGTAGATATGGCATTATATGGTCAGCTTCTTTAATTCTAAGTGCAAGCGAAAGTTTCGTTGAGTTGTAACGCATAGATGGCTTGCATTTACTTTCATGTTTAACCGTTAAATGCATACATCGGGTCTTCAGTGACCCGGGACGTCATTCAATACCCTTCTCCTCATTAATTTCAAGTTAGACATCGGACGTCTTAGTATTCCTCAAACAATTCATTAGAAACAACAAACAAGTAAAAAATAATCCAATTATTAAACAAGCCTGTTTTCCTATTGATGTTTTGTAAAAATTGGGTCCCACTTTATATTAAGTGGCTTTAAGTACTATGTACTTACATTGAACAATAAGTACAATGTATTATTGTGTCCCTGTTGTATTGTAAAACACTTTTGCTGCTATTGAGGTGCGATACGGGTAAGGTTAGGGACAGGTGCTGTAAGTATAGTTTTCTGCACAATAATAATTTAATCTTTTATGACTCACTTTTATTCCACAAGCCGAAACACACAATGATGAAGTGACGTTTTACTCATAGTCACTCCAGGCAGAAAACAAAAGAATAGGAAGTATCATCAGCAAATCTTGAAATGCCTCAGCGACCAGTCAAATATTAATGTGACTTGATTGTGGATCTGGTGAAGTGATCCAAATACTGATTTTGAAGATGTTGAAAATGCTAGTTTTGATAATGTTTGAGAATATGTTCTGCTCTTTCAAGCTCCAAAGGGTAACAAAATATGTTTTATCTTATTCTTCTCTAATTGTTACTCTAATATCAGGAGAGTTTTATATTATCGCGACAGTTATAGATCCACCCGTGTTAGAAATAGAATAGAATATGTAATAATGATTGCCAAAACATGCACGCATTTAACTCTTTCCCCGCCAAACACGGAATTTTCCGGGTTTAATGAAAAAACGCATCTGCGCCAAACACGGAATTTTCCGGGTATCCGTGTTTTAGGTGGTATACGGTAAGGAAGACCCGCGCGCATGTTCTGAATGAGTGCGCAACTCTTTGTTTAGAGAAACAGATTGCAATCGTCTCAAACAGTGGAGTAGTGAGAATGTATCAGACAGACAATGCAGAGGTATATGGCTGAAGTACTGGAGGTTAATGGACTCGGAGTCCGATCACTCTTTATTTGATAATTCTGAATCTGATCGGGACGAAGTAGTCAGTGAGAGAGATGCACATGTTGTCACAGAAAGTTCTAGCCATGGACGTGCCGCAGATAGATCGTATAATATTATGACACTATAATATGTATGTGTGTGTGCAGGCATTTATGTGTGGCTGTCTAAATATGAAGGTGTAATTGTCAAATTATTTCTCTCTTTGTGCACATTTACCACATTGTAATATGTATTTGTGTGTGTGTGTGTGTGTGTGTGTGTGTCTAGGCCTGTTTATTGTAATTCCAATTATTCATTATTCACAGGTAGAACACAGAGAGGCAGAGGCATTTCCCTTACATCCTGGGAAATTTGATATATTTTACATTTATTTTATGTTTTTAATTTATTTTGGAAAGTTTTATATATGAAGGAAACAACATCTGAATGTATTCTGCTTTTAAATGCACTTGTTTGATAAAAATACCTTTTTCTCAGTTTTTTTGTCCAAAATGTTGTGTTTTTGACAAAACCTACCTCTGTACAAGAGGCAATAAAAAAAGAACAGATGAAGATAAAATAAAAACGTTTTTTTTTTGCCTAAAAGCAGAGGCTCAGATCTTTATTTTTATATATATCATCTTCATATATTCATGGAAGAAAATATTCAGCGGGACATTCAAATTTAGCGAAAATCGTCAAAAACCCTGGCGGTGGCTGGCAACTTTTTTTTTAAACGCTGGCGGGGAAAGAGTTAAGGGTTAATTAGCACACAAAGATGGACAAGGCACTGTGGAGCGATACACACAGCTCACTGTCCATGTCCGAGAGACAAACAGAGAGAAAGAGATGCGGTAACACTGATTCACTTGTTTGTGAAATTACAGTCTGAAACAAATATTTCAAATATATAACAAATATAAATATATCAAATTATTATTATTTCTTGCATTATAAGCATGGCACTCGTGATTGCGAGCCAAAATTCAGGCCCTGGAAATATTGGTACTTGGCATCTGTGTATCGATACAATATAATGCAAAATATTGCAACAATATGTCACTTAAGATGTGCATGAAGTGTTTTCAGGGGAAGATTTGTAGAGGCACTACAGAGTAAACGTGTTGGATTTATTTGTTTGTGGTCGAGCTGTCTGTTTGTTTATGTGCGCCGTCTGCGAGGACAACTCAACACAGTCTTCTTGCCTTTAATTTGAAGTTGCATTTGTCTTTAACCCTGCGTTATTGGCGCTTCTAATTTCAGCCGTTAACATCAGTTGACTTAATAGAATATAATTTGGAGAATTAGCTTTACCTCAGTCTCATTTATCCTGTCATGGAAGATAAAAAAAGAGGACAAAGGAAAAAAGCGCCAGAGCTTTCAGCATCCAGTGTTTAGTAGTTTCAGCTGTGTCCGTTGATGACCCTTTGGGACTGCACATTTAATTCCCCTCCTGTCTTTTAGCAACCACTGAAAAGTGCCACATGGGACACATGCACTCATTAGTGGCCTTGCTGCTAAAAACGGTCAGGGTTGGTTTCTTAAAGCTGTTTTTCCAGGGTTCAAACAGGTGTACAGTAATGCAGAGTCAAATAAGGTGACTGGCTGCAAATATTATACAATAAGCTGTCCGTCGTGCAGATAACACTGATTGCACAGAATATAATAGGAATGGCCTTTCCCCACTTGTCATAAAGAGAGGCTGGTTGCTGTAAAAATACAAATAGCTTTTTGTTAGCGATAAATAGCATGTCTCTCTGGGCGTGTGTGCTTTTCAGTCTTAAATGGTCGGTATCTCTTTGAATCATTTCTTTATGAGGAAGTAACTGAGCTCTCTCTTCCCATAAACTGTGGCGTGAGTGCTTCTAAATGGAGTGGCACAGCTTATTTTATCATCTTGCATTTCGTCTTTGAAGTATTTGAGGATCTAATTCAGGCTTCTCACAGATGCTCGGCACATCCACTGCCAGCACAGCACTAAAACGCAGTAAAGGAAGCCGACACGTAATAAAGCATAGAATGACGTGAGTTTTTAACACGTTTAAAGGTGCATTTAATTGGAATTTCTTCTAAAACACTAGATTGTAAAATTCCCCGCTGCTCTTTCGTGAACATCCTCGGTCCATTGGAAATTTGGCTGATCCTTGGTGTGGTTGCAAGTAGCGATGCAAAGTCAATCCTTCACTAAATTGATCTGATATATATTTTTTTATTTATATATATGTGCTGTATAATGCAAATGAGAATTGTTAATTATTTGCAATTGCAACCAAGGTCTTGTGATTTCCTGGTTTGTTCAAGGATATGTAAAAGAAATCTCCATTTTTTTTTTTCAATTTATGATTTTTAAACAAAACAAATTACTTGATTTCTTATCCCACAAAATGTGTTGTTCGATCAATTTTGTTAACAGCAAACCAACTAAAAAATGTATCAAACGGGCTCACAACTTGAAAATGAAGAACTTCTCAGAGTTGCATTGTGGTGAAAGTTAAGGCGCTTTAAAGGTGGGGTAAGCGATATTTGAAAAACACTGTTTGAAAGTTGGTAAGACCGACACAACCAAACACGACAACAACAAATGTGTAGCATTAGGGGGCGTGATGGTGGAGGAGAGAGAACAAGCAAAAGGGAGATTTAAAGGAAAATGCTGTAGAAAGAGAAATGGCTGAGAGACATTACAAAAGAAAAAATCTCAGAAGAATATCACTGGAAAATTAAGAGTTATGATCAGGAAAGGGTGTTAATATTAGAAAAGCTTTCCAAAGCTGGAGAGAGAGAAGCGGGGCAGCGTGAAAACAGTTGTTGCGCTGATTCGCTCCATATGTGAGTAACACTGGGTTTGAGTGTCATTGTTTGTCTGAAACTGCAGTGCTCTTGACAACTAGCAACCAACTCTTAAGGTCCTTACACACTGCCTCTGAAACTTTCGTCCGTCATAAAAAAATCGGATCGGGTTAAATTTTCTGCTTTTTTCGCACCCGTAACAAGCATTTGGGCGGTATACCGGTTCATACCGAACACGTGTATATTTTTGTTACGATGTTCATTTTTAATATACCGCCATACGATGTATTTAATTACACAACGTTCAGAACAAATGTTGCGCTGCGCCGCCGGCACTGTTTCAGACGGACCCTTTACAATGTTGCACATCTAAGCAGCGACAGTAAGGCGAGGGTAAATCAAACAGAAGTGCTCTGGTGTTACGTTACAGGGAAGGTGGATGCTGCAGAACTATTAGGGTTGGGTATCGTTTGAATTTGAACGATTCTGATTCCGATTCCGATTCCTTGTTTCGATTCCGGTTCCTAACGATTCTCGATTCCGATTCTTTTAAGAGGCAGGGTCAAAAAAGTTTAGCTAACCTTGCTAGCCAACGGCCTTTCTGAAGGAAATAATCCTTTCTGAAGGAAATACTCCTTCTGTCACAAATACTCCTTTTGTCACAAATTTTGCATTTTGCCGCGATTTCGTTATTTTTAGAAAAGTGAAGCCACACTTTGGACCGCCGACGTAAGCTACTCATGTTCGACTCGCGCGGTTATGCCAACACTTCCGGTAGACGCTTCTTCGTTGGTGTTGTTCAGCGGTTTCTTCTTCCGCTCGGCGGACTGTGAATATGGAAACTAGGAATCGAAATTTTAACTTTTGAACGATTCCGGGAAAAACGAAAAGTTAGTCCCGATTCCAATCGATACTCGATTCTCGATACCCAACCCTAAGAACTATGGCGTTATTTTCCTGTCAAATGTTGAGAGAGCACTATTGTAGTGCGAAAGGAAATTAATATAATGCGCGAGCGAGAATCCCTGCTCTCTCAGATACACGGTGCCCTTTTAAGAATAGGTCTAGTTTCTCTGGACGTGTTCAGTGCAATCGCGAATCTCTCCTCTTCCCCTGCTAACAATTTTAGGTTATAAGAACGTTTTCATAACGTTCCCATTTAGTTATAAAAACTGTATTTCTGAATGTTCTAGGAACATTCAAAACGGCCAGTTTTTTTTAGACGTTGTATTAACGTTCTTGCTTGGTTATAAGAATGTTATTAGAATGTAAAGAATTAACAATTTTAGGTTATACTGGGCGCTATTCTATTCTACAATATTAACTAATGACAATAAAATAGACCATCCTTAGTCCATTTATTGCAGTAATTCCTCTCTCAACCAGTAGAAAATGCTTTGAACACCTGATTATGCATGGAAAAAAAATAATAAAACGCCATAAACCGGAAATCCGACTTAATTCTGAAAAAAAAATTGTGATTTTTGGTCAAACCGGCCAGCACTAGTTTTGACGAATCTGAACCACCGAATTTCGGACTTCGGTTATTTATGGTTTAGTGTCCTTGTTAGTGCAGTCGCCTCACGTGCCGGCGATCAGGGTTCGAGACCGAGGGGCCTGTTTGTTTGGTCAATTCAAATATCAACAATGTTCAGCAACGGCTTTGAGAAATAACATACATACATACACCTTTAAGCCGAACCTCAAAGATGAGCAAAAAAAGTGGTACAATTATTTCAAAATTGATTAATTCTTCATAGCTTGTTACTTGTTCTCAGGTGTCTGTCTGACAGATTATGAATTTAATATTTTCATTATTAATGCAGTGTCCTCTAGTGGTATACAAAGGACGCAATACACGAATGGTTGCCATGAACTGGATGTGGCATGTTTTGAAGAAAAGGGTGTGTAGTTTAAGTTGAAGGAAAACATCTGAAAACACTTAACACTTTTAAGAGGTTCTTAAGTGTTTTTTAAAATAGCATAAGGAAAAATTAATAGAACTCTTCACTGTTTTTAAGCACATACCTGTAAAGCACAAGTCCATTTAAAGGGTCATGAAAGCTGCTATTTTATCAGCAGTTAAGTTCTCACCGCAGTTTTGGAAACTGCTACAGAAGTGGATGTGGTGAGCTGTGGAGTGGAAGCAGAAGAGGCAGGCAGAGCAACAGATTCGGATGCAGTCCTGGGTTTTAATTCTCTCATTGAGTTTAACCGTCAAATATTTCTGTAATTTAGAAGCATAGCCTTCATATTAAAAGTGAGGGGTACAGAAATGTCAAGTGTAATACCATTTTATCTGGCCTTTGTCTAATTGACAGGTTTTGTTTTGTCTTTTTCTTGCTTTTAAACTCTTTCCCCGCCGCCACCATAAGTTTTGACAATTTTCTCAAAAATATCATGTCCCCAGAATATTCTGTTCAATGAATATATGAACGTGAAATATGGAAAGTATTGAATGGCAACCTATGGCACATTGGCACACGGAAGAGTCATCGCTGGCACGTGGAAACTAGGAAACTTAAAATATGTCCCAATGTGAAAAATCTAGATTTAAATCCAAAGAGATAAAATAGCCTATGCATGGCTTGATGTATAAATCTTATAAAAACGATATATACGTAGACTTTTGTAAGCATTATGGAGCGTTAAACCTTCTCATTCTATTTGTGTTTCATTCATACTTGACTCTAGAGGGCGCCCTCGCACAGAAAGTCCAAAACAGACTCACAAAAGTAATAACTTATGACGTTCCAGGAAATTCCTTAGCAGTGTTGCCACAGTTACTTTGAAAAAGTATCTAAGTTATTTTACAAGTTACTTGATTTTAAAAGTAACTAAGTTACTTACAAGTTACTTTTATTAGTTACATTCAGCAGTTGCCGACAACACACCCTCAACATAACGACCTCAGCATAAAAAAAAAACACACGACCTCAACATAAAAATGATAACCGGTTTTGCCAACATTCACTTTATTGGAAGTGTATTTTTAACAGTAACATCAACAATCTATCTCCTGTCATTTAAAGTTTAACTTAAAAACTATTTCCTGAAAAAAACATGTTTTACAAAAAAAAACAGTCTTTCTTGACTCAACTTAAGTCTTTCTTCACCTCACTTAACATAAATACTTGTTTTTATAAAAAAATAAAATAAAGACAGCCTTTCTTGTCTTCACTTAACATAAATACTTGTCTTTATAAAAATTTAAAATATACACTAACATTTCTTGACCTGACATATTTAACAGTTAACACTGTGACAACTTACTATTCATAATCTACATTTTTTATTTTTTTATCTTATGTTTAATCCCATGTTATGAGTTAATGAGAGAGGCGAGTAAAACCAGTGGTTGTACATCATTAACAGAAGCTTCTCAAACCTCTCGGGTTGAAACGAAGGCGAATCAACCGTGTTTAATCGCAGCATTTCCTCCACAACAAACTGCCCGACCAACTTCTTCAACTCCCCCCACTTACTTAAGTCCAGCTTTTGCTTTTGTGGTGGGGAACCTGCTCTCTGCTTCGCATCACCTGGTGTGACTTGCTCTGTAAGTTTGACTGTGCGGTGCTGCGAATCCAAATGTTTTTTTTGTTTGTCATCACCAGCAGTTTACAACAGACCTTAATGTTGCCATCTTTTGCTGAGACAAACTCAAAATAGTCACTGTATTTCCAGCTAGAAAAAGCGCATCTCTCTCCTCCCTCCAACGTTGTTTACATTTGTGTCGCTGCATGCGTGGTACACGTGACGTGAACCTCATGCTGAAAACGTGACTTGTCGCGCACACTCCCCGAGATGCAAGAAGAAATAAATATGTATATATTTACTAATGAAAATTACAAAAATAGTAACGCACAGTGACCTGGATAAGTAACTTTAATCTGATTACTGGTTTCGAAATAGTAACGCGTTATATTACTCGTTACTGAAAAAAGGGGTCAAATTAGAATAACGCGTTACCGGCATCACTGTTCCTTAGGGAAAAAGTCATTCCTGCAGCTAAATGAAAACTGCTTTTGACTGATGAAGCCATCTTGGTGTATTTCATAAAAATAAAGTATATGAATAATGGCTGTGTTCATTCACTTTCGCTCCTACATCATATATACTACTGAGATTTGTTCTATACTGATCTGTTAAACCAAAAAGACTTTCAATATGAATCGGGTGTGTGAACGAACAAACGCACAGATACATAGCCTACTGTTACAGACGAAATAGATTATAAAATTTTTACAGTAAAATAGACATCAAATAAGCTTTAGTTAGACAGTTTCTGCTTATATAAAATAAACGAATCAACTGTTATACAATGCAAGCTAATGCAACGCACATATCAAAATAATGAATCCTCAACTTTGAAATATGTTTGATAAAAATGTAAATGCATGGCTTACTTTAAAAAGTAATACTTTATATGAAAAAAAATGTCTTTTCAAGATGCCTCCTACTCTAACTCTGAACCAATTCTACACAATGGTTGATATGACCTATTTGACTAGGATTTGTTTCCAGGAATCACTAAAACTGGGTTTTTGACTTTCATTTATATTTTGATTTTATTGTTGTCCTTTCAATTGGACAACTCACCTGACTAACAGATCTGACTCACCTGAATGTAAGGCTCATTATTATGCGCGTCTTTGTCTCTCTCAGGTGAGAATCACCTAATTATTCATGATGAGGGCTGGCCTGTTTATGCCCATTCGCATATTACCTTGGCAAACAAAAAATGTTTTTCACAATATAACCCAATTCACAGTTGTATGTGAAAGATTAGGCAGGATGATTTTCAGATCATTGTGAAGAAAAAAATCGTAGGCAACAACATCCATTAGTCAAAAGTCTTGTGGACGCATATTTCGTATGTGTTTTGTGGCCTTATTTCAGAAACTTTCATTTTTAGTTTTTTCAATAACCACGCATAAACAATATTCTCTCAAAAATACAAACATGTACATTAATGTTGCTCACATATTATGGTAGCCCTGTTTGTGCTAAATATAGTGTAATTTCACCTGCGCCATTAACATGTTTATAAGTAACTGAAAAAAGCACAAATGTCGGGGCATCTCAAGGACCCCAAATACACCTTGGACCCCAGAGGGTTAAGAGAAGCACATTTTCATAGGATAAGCACACATATTCTATTCTCATAAATAATTATGACACATTAATGATGAGTCATCGATATTCTGTAGGTGTAAGAAAACCCACATCCTGTGTCATTAGCCATGTTTCCATTATCCTTCAAAGTGCTTGAATTGAAATTGCGAATTGAAAATACACCCAAACTGAAACAAATTTCAATTTTTCAAAATTTCTGCCAATTAAAAAAGAAATATTTCGCAATACTGCAATGGAAACTGTTTTTTTTTTGCTTTTACCAGTCACCTGACGTAGATGAAGCGGAATGTTTGGACAGAATACGAGATGGAGTTCTTTATTAAATTGTATAAAAGACAAAAAAAAAAAAATAGAGGAATCCTGGATTCTAAACCTCAAAGAAACGTTTTGTCGAAATTTAGAAAACAACGCAAATCTGTAATGGAAACGCTGTAATTGACACACAAATATTTTAATCTCGAAAAGATGGAAATAGCACAAAAAACTTAATCAGCTAAACTTAAAAATGTATCAGTTTCTTCCAACAATTAAAATGAACACGTGCTAACCTTTGTAATCTGTGATGTGCAACTCTGTTAAAATTTTAGAAAATGTTGCATGACCCATTAAAGCCCTGAATGCAAGCTCTGATCGTAATCGCCGTGTATGCGGGTGGTCGCTGACTGCGCTCAATCGTCAAAACTACAAAGCATTGTTGTTTTGTTTGTGAGACATTCCATGTTTCAGGGAGCGCGTGCTCCTCCAGCTGGATAACATCACCGCTCCCCCAGAGGGCGTCACGCTGGACCTCTGCGTTTGTCTGTGTGTGTGCGTGGAGGAGAAGCCTCTAGAACTGTCCCTTCTCCCCTAAAGGCATATTGTTATATTATTGTCTTGCTTCGGATGGTCTTTAGCTATGTCGTGTGCACTGTTAGTGCAGATGAGCTGATAATAACCCATGTGTGTATGTGCATCATTGCCCTTGTGAATACATTGGTGTGTGTTTGAGCTGGTGGCTTGCAGGAATGAGTGTGTTTCAAATCAATCAAAATAGCGCTCTCTAGCGTTTAACATTGCTTAACAGTGACTCTCAACGCTTTTGATTCAAAGGCCCCCATGGAGTCATTTTGTAGTTCCAGAAATTTCAAGTGTCTGTATGTTATTTAATTAAAACAATTGGTATTTGATAGAGAAAAACAAAATCTTGTTTTTGTGTGTGTTTTGTCTTGGTTAGACTTTTTAAATATCAATATATACTTAAAGGGATAGTTCACTTTGATATTAATTTTTCATATGTTTTAGCTTACCTCAAGGGCATCCAAGATGTAGGTGTCTTTGTTTCCACAGTATTTTCAATTTTGACATTTTTCAGTCAAACCGTTGTAGCCTAAGGGGATCCACCAAAGAGCATGCACAGAGAAGTCAAAATTAAACATGATTTAATGACTCGTAAATGTAAGTACACATTGATGGCCTAAGACACGAAACGAGCGGTTTGTGTGAGAAAACGAACAGTATTTATATAGTTTTTACCTCTTGTAATCATTTCAAAATGATCTGACGGCACGGGCGCTTCGGTCTGCGCATGCGCCGGAAGTGATCGCTTGCGTGCCGACGTCACTCTTTGTTTATACACAGATTTCGTAAGTTTTACCTTTCACTAAACATATTTAGATATACGGGAAACCGCAATGAAAGACGATTTCTGTATATCTAAATATGTTTAGTAAAAGGTAAAACTTCCGAAAATCTCCGTGTAAATATTGAGTGACGTCACACGCAAGCGATCACTTCCGGCGTAACATTGAACTGATTCAGTTCGGTTCAGTTGGACATTGCACAACTGATTCAGATTACTTGGACGTCACTGTGATTACACGAGGTAAAAACGATATAAATACTTTTCGTTTTCTCACAAAAAACGCTCGTTTCGTGTCTTAGGCCATCAATGTGTACTTGCATTACGAGTCATTAAATCATGTTTAATTTGGACTTCTCTGTACATGCTTTTTGGTGGACCCCCTTAGGCTCCAGTGTATGACTGATAGACAACAACGGTTTGACTGAAAAATGTCAAAATTGAAAATACAGTGGAAACAAAGACACCTACATCTTGGATGCCCTTGAGGTAAGATCAAACATATCAAAAATTAATTTCAAAGTGAACTATCCCTTTAAGTCACCCTGCAGCTTTCTGAGTCCCTCTAGTGGGCTCCAGTATAATGTTTTTGTATTTGGCAGAGGTCTTTTTTTTGCTAATTTGTCATTTATTTGCATTATGACAAGGACAGCCAACCCCCCCGGAAAGAAAGATGGAAAGCTATCCGACTTGTTAAACTGTTCCATTTACACTTGGTCACATAAATGTGTCTCCACAAAAACAAATATAAATCTGATCAAAGACTGTAAGAGAGAAAATTGCATCAGCACAGGCGAGATAATTTAGTCTCACTACTTTTAGTAAAGATGGTGGTTGTGTGTTATGCTTTAGGATGTGATGCTGAACTTTTGTTTCATTTGTGGCAGTTTGCACATCTGCTTGCTTAAAGGGATAGTTCACTTTGAAATACATTTTTGGTATGTTTTAGCTTACCTCAAGGGCATCCAAGATAGAGGTGTCTTTGTTTCCACAATATTTTCAATTTTGATATTTTTAGGTCAAACCGTTGTTGTTGTTTTTGCTCAAAATGACACTTTCAAACACAAAAACGACCCATCAAATGTTACCGACATTGTGAATTGTCTACCAAGTATGAGGTGTTTGCATTCACACATCCCTCACTCGTCCCCGCTTGCAACAGTAAACAAGACTCGCGTCGTTCTCCACACAGCCCTCACTCGTCCCGCTCGCCACAGTAAACGTGATGAATGACGACTGTAGAACGCAAAAGCCGACTCCCGGACATTTTGGGCGATCTCAAAACACATTTTCGGACAGACTTATCACGGAGAATCACTAGTAGACTGTTGTTTACCTACTGTGAGGTTAGCGGTAGGCGTGGCTTCCTAGGGCAGCGAAGCAAATGCATTCTGGGAGTTGTTGTCTCTAAAGTCCCTGTAAAGGCAATTCTACAAAAAAGTTCTAAACACATTATAAATGTTGCATATGTATTGCTAAAACATATTACAAAGACTGTGAACTGTGAAGTACTGAAATGTGGAGTTAGACCGTTAAACAGTTTTTCACCATTGCAATTTTACGGATTGTTTGGGCGGGGCTAAAACAGGGCTCGATGACGCACTACAGCCCTTGAGCTCCTGGACACGCCCCTATTTGATGACCCACAGAGTCTGATCTCTCCCCTTACACACAATAACACTCCCCCCGAGCACATTCGCATTCACCGCTCAATCGTGGGTGACTGTCAGTACAGCTACAGCTGAGCCTACAGTTTTCTAGCTAGCGATGCCTTCGACACAGAAATGCATAGGCTACTACCTGGATGCGATCATGTACAAAACAGATCGGTATCTTCATTTAAATTCCCTAAAAACGATCACATCAAGAAGAGGTTTTTAGAGAACCAACCTTGATGAAGAGCTGAGGATCACCGACAGCAACACCCGCCTCTGAAGTGATCATTTTACACTGGATAGTTTTATCCAGACAACTTGGATTCACTGATAATCCGCTGTTACTGGTGAACGGGGCCGAAACGACGATCTCCCGCCTCAGCGTTCATCCTCCCGTCTCCAAAAGCAGTATCAGCTAATATCACCGTCGACAGCTTTCCCGCTAGTGGGCGTGGTTTCAGCGCAGCCAGCGGACACGCCCCCAGCGTTTGAGAACAGAGATAACTGCTAATTTTTTCAAAATTTTGATAGCTTATTTTATGTACTTGCCGGCTTTTTTATCATTCAAATTTGGCTGGGTGGCTAATAACACATTTTTCTGTGGTGTGACAAACTCAGAACACATACTTAATTTTGACTTTACAGGGACTTTAATCCACATAAGCCAAAAATACATTTTCTGTCTTTTCTCAGTCTAGAAAGCTCCAAATTAAAAAAATAATTTCACATTTCTTCTACATAAATTACCCATTTTAAATACACAGTCATCTTTCCAGAGGTGGAATGACCCTTTAACATCTGACATGATGTAATATAAATAACTTAGATGATCTGAATAAAGCACATACTATAAATGACTAATAAAATTCAAGATTATTGTTTTAGTGAAATGTAATACAAAGGCAAAGGAAATCGAAATTTATCAACCTTTTACTTGCCGAGTTAAAATTACTTATTTTTTTTTTAAAGTTTACTTGCATATTCCAAAGATTTCTAATTAAAGCTACTGATAAATATGTTTAGATTTTTACTTAGCAAATCTTTGTAAATTTACTTGCATTTTCTGAGTGAAAAAAGTTAGCAAGATTTTTTCAAGTAAATCCTACTTCAATTTTTTACAGTGTAGTTTTTGATTGATTCACTTCTGTTGCAGAGATCGTTAGTTATTAACTTAGGGGGCGCTAACACGACACCGTTCTAACAGTGCCTGAGGTTCGAGAACCCAAACACTGAAATAGTTTCCCAGGTGCAAGGCTTGACAATTTTTGAAAAATGCGTAAACTTCAAAAACTCAAATCTGTGAACAATTCTGATAACGTGCACATCCATATTACGTGTTTAGTCTATAGGTATTCACGTTTGAATATATATGTGCATATAGTTTTTTTTACAAATTAACCTCAACAAATGTCCGGCCTTAAAAATGTATAATACAGAATTGTTTTATCGCTTCCGCTTATCCATGTGAACTGGAATTATTATGACAACTTTTTTTATTAGTGGTTTGTGTTAATAGATGTTAATTAAAATGCTTTCTGACACTAACTGTGCTTCCAATAAAACCTTGTTTTTTTATCTTCAATATATTTTAGGCCCTTGGAAATTCGTGTAATCATAGACAAAAGCTTGTTTTTGCCAATTTAAGAAAGAATTCTGTCTAAAATGAGGGTCTGACGACACCTTTTCATACACATACACAAAAAATACCACGTTTAAGCTAAATCATAGTTGGACTGATACGTGGCATTTCCCACATGGGGGCAGTAGAGCAATATAAACTCAGTTAGAAAACTCCATTATCAAGCTGCTGTTTATTTAGATTTTAAATGTGTGAACCTTTTGTTTTATACATATTTTAAGTCAGTTTAAAGTGTAATGTCTATATACCTCTTATATAATGTCATAGAAGTACTCTGATAAGATTGTGTGTGATTCAACACACTCCAAAATGCACAAGCTATGCATGTGTGCTCTCACTGACCTGTACATATAAGCAAACAAACATTTATCCATTTAAATAAAGAAATGTGCTTTCGGAAGAGGCCAGTGGTGTAAAAGGGTCCGCGTTGATCTGTGTGTAGGCTGAGACGTCTGTGCGTGCGAATGTGTGAGATGATTCCAGAGACGTGGCTGTGTGTACGTGGTGCGACAGTATTTGCCAATATAAACTGAAGACTAGTGAATATGCCTGTTTTCCTAAGTCTCCTTTTCTGCTGTTCATGAAATGAAGAGAACCGGTACGTCTCACATATGGAGCGCATTCCTTCACTCCAGGCAAACACAGTCCACTTCCTGTTTTAGTAAGCTTGGCCACCCTGCGTACACTGATACTTTCACTCTCTCACTACCAACTCGCCCATCTACACACTCCAGTGGCGCTGGTTTTCCATTCGTCCTGGTTTTTAGTTCTCGAGAAGCTGTGGTTTGTTTGTATTGTGAGTTCTTATAGGATCAGACGGCCTCGTGCTGCAGTCAGTGTCGTAGTGAAGCATTTGACCGGTTAAATCTGAATCTGTGTTTTGAGCGTTTCTGGCGTGTGTGTGTGGGTTACGTTGAGGGCTGAACGTGATCTTGTGTGATGCTCGAGTCTGCGATCATGCAGGCTGTGGAAAAGTTTTGGAATCACGAGGGGTGTGTGTCGGTTGATGTAAACCACATGGGCTAGGTAGGCCAGATAGAACGCCAGGATAAGAAATGAAAATAAGATGCGCTGGCAGTGGGGGGGTCTAAAATCAAACGCCAGCCCAAATGGCAAGTGTGTGGAGAAGTTAGATTGGCAAGTAAATAAAAAAACAGTTGGAGCGTAATTATTTAAGGAGTAGTTTTGCTGATAATTTACTCACCCCCATGTCATCCATGATGTCCATGTCTTTCTTTCTTCAGTCGAAAAGAAATTAAGGTTTTTGATGAAAACATTCCAGGATTTTTCTCCATATAATGGACTTCAATGGGAACCAAACGGTTCAAGGTCCAAAAGACCGTTTCAGTGCAAACTGTTGAAAGGGCTTTAAACGATTCCAGAAGATGAATAAGGGTCTTATCAAGCGAAACGATCGCTCATTCAAAAAAAAAAAAACAAAGTTTAAGTTTTATAAGCTCAAATGCTCGCCTTGCTCTGTTCTGTGATGCGCGTTCGTGACTCTCCTGTTCGAACTCGTTCATCAAAATGACAAATCTTTTTTCCGAGTCAATTCGTTCGTTTCGTTCGTTGAATGAACCAAATGACTCTGAAAAAGATTCGTTCATTTTGATGAACAAGTTCGAACAGGAGAGTCACGAACGCGCATCACAGAACACAGCAAGGCGACCATTTGAGCTTATAAAACTGTGTTATTTATTTTTTAAATGAGCGATCGTTTCGCTTGATAAGACCCTTATTCATCGTCTGGTGTCGTTTAAAGCCCTTTGAACAGTTTGCACTGAAACTGTCTTTTGGACCTTGAACCGTTTGGTTACCAGTATAGTCCATTATATGGAGAAAATCCTGGAATGTTTTCATCAAAAACCTTAATTTCTTTTCGACTGAAGAAAGAAAGACATGGACATCTTGGATGACATGGGGGTGAGTAAATTATCAGCAAAAGTTTTTTTGAAAAGTGAACTAATTCTTTAAGGACTGCAACATAATGCATCATTTAAATGAAATTGCTATTATGATAATCTGATGCTCTCTGATGGCATTTTAGTCAAATCCTGCAGATTCCCAGATCCATGTTGGCGCCTCTTATGTTCACTCCACTCATCAGGTCTGGGACTGGGACGGTCGTGGCAGAAGCTTCATTTTGTCCTCATTGACCCATTTTTGTATTGATGTAGACGTTGTCCTGCTGGAAGATCCAGACATGTCCCGTTATAAGATTTCGAGCAGAGGCCGTCAGGTTTTGATTTTTTTCATCTGTTGGTATTTTCTAGAATCCATGAGTCCATGTGTCTGAACAAGATGTCCAGGAGCTCCAGGAAAAAAAAAAAAAGGCCCACAAACATTAAAGATCCAGCAGCATATATGCTGGATATATTGGGATATTTTTCATCCCCGTTTGCACCAAACACATGTGGTGTGTTTGCTGCCAAAAATCTCTCTTTTTTGCCTATTTTGCTAATGCCCTTTTGTGTGTCGAGCCTCCCTCCTGGAATATGGTCATGGAATGTGTCCTCTGACATGCTTGTTTAAGAAATAAATGGGTAGCACTTTACAATAAGGTTCATTAGTTAACATTAGTTAACTACATTTGTTAGCATGAACTAATATTGAGCAGCATTTATTAATCTTTGTAAATGTTAATTTCAATATTTACTAATACTCTATTCAAATCTTGTTAACATTAGTTAATGCGCTGTGAGCTAACGTGAACAAACAATGAACAGCTTTATTTTTATTAACTAACATCAACGAAGATTAACAAATACAGTAACAAATGTATTTCTCATGGTCATTAACCAATGGACCTTATTGTAAAGTGTTACCAATAAATGCTACACACATCCTTGAGGGTTTAATGAATTGTTGCCAAACATATAGCATGCCAGAAACACTAATAATAATGATCCAGTCATAGACTATTAAGGGTCAGATTTATTTACAGCTTGTGCCAGCGCAAACTCTCTTTTGGCGTAAAGAAACCACTGTCAGGATTTACTAAAGACACTCTGAAAAGGCGTAGACAGGGTTATTTTTGCGGCGGACCTTATTGCATATGCATTTGTAGGAGATTCCCTTTCAGATGCTAAATGTATGGGAGGAGAGTATTTCAAGGAATCACGCAAGGTGATTTGCGCCATAATTGGTGACTGGTGTTTTTGCGCCATTATTTACCACCCGAAAAAAGCACGCCTTAAACCGGACGCTCTGTGGCAGATTGATTTGGACATTATGGAAGTGATCCGGCAGTAGATCACGCAAAACTCTCCAGTCCCGTCGGCACTATAATGAAACTTGCGCTAATTAGTCCTGTTTATTTACTAATACCCTTTTTTATTGCATGTGTTGGTGTTTAATGTTATTCAATCCAAAAAAATACTCTAAAAAATCTAAAGTTTGACCTTATTAAGAACTGAGCGTTATTGATGCGTTTGCTGTTGCATGTTTAGAGGACACCGGGACGTATTTCCCCAGTGTGAAGCGTTGTCCTGGCCGTTACCTGCAGCCCTGCTCGGATGCGGTCAAGAGGTGGTTGAGGAGCCTGAAAAACAGCGGGAAGATCCTTCTGCTCATCACCAGCTCACACTCGGACTACTGTCGACTAGTGTGTGAGCACATACTGGGGTGAGTTTTACACGCATGCTCATAATCGACATAACATTTACAGTTAATTACAATATAAAATAATCAAACCTTTTGAATTAAAAGTGTTATTTAGACTTAGTTCATACTGTCTGTCAGTAGGGTTGGGTACCGAAAATCAAGTATCGATTGGAACCGAGACTAACTTTTCGTTTTTCCCGGAATCGTTCAAAAGTTACAATTTCGATTCCTAGTTTCGATATTCACAGTCCGCCGAGCGGAAGAAGAAATCGCTGAACAACACCAACGAAGAAGCGTCTACCGGAAGTGTTGGCATAACCGCGCGAGTCGAACATGAGTAGCTTACGTCGGCGGTCCAAAGTGTGGCTTCACTTTTCTAAAAATAACGAAATCTCGGCAAAATGCAAAATTTGTGACAGAAGGAGTATTTCCTTCAGAAAGGAGTATTTCCTTCAGAAAGGCCGTTGGTTAGCAAGGTTAGCTAAACTTTTTTGACCCTGCCTCTTAAAAGAATCGGAATCGAGAATCTTTAGGAACCGGAATCGAAACAAGGAATCGGAATCGGAATCAGAATCGTTCAAATTCAAACTGTCATTGCTGTTCCTGTTTCTGCAGTGGAGTCGGCCAGCATATACACAAAGAAATCACCATACAAATAATTTCTACACTCATATTTTTGCAGAACGGACTTCGAGGATCTGTTTGACATCATTATCACGAATGCTCTGAAGCCTGGATTCTTCTCTTTGGTTCCGCAGCAAAGACCCTTCAGAACTCTGGGTGAGTAACACACACTTCCCAAGACTCCGACATCAGTGCAGCCAAAAGACGTTCATTAGTGACTTAGAAAACACTAAAGCTAGGCGTTCGCTGGAGTGCAGAAATACGCATATTATTCCTCTATTAAAGGTTTAGTATTCCCATATATTTGAGAAATTAAATTCATATAAACGAGTGATTGGTCGACTTAAAGGGATACTCCACTTTTTATGGAAATAGGCTCATTTTACAACTCCCCCTGAGTTAAACATTTGAGTTTTACCGTTTTCGAATCAATTCAGCCGATTTTCTAATATTTAGAAGAATATCAGTAACCAGACAGTTTCTGGTCTCATTGACTTCCATAGTAGGAAAAAATATGCTATGGAAGTCAATGAGACCAGAAACTGTCTGTATACTGATATTCTTCTAAATATCAGAAAATCGTCTGAATTGATTTGAAAATGGTAAAACCCAACTGTTTAACTCTGGGGGAGTGGTAAAATGAACCTATTTCCAAAAAAAGTGGAGTATCCCTTTAACGAAAGACTACCAGTTATTGTAAGATGTGGAAGTGTTTAAACTAAAACTGCATAGAAGGATTGTTTGTTATCCTCATTGTGTATCCTAACACATTTCTCTCAATAGTGGATGATGTTGAAGATGGCGAAGGCTTGCCGTCTCTGGAAAAGCCTGGCTGGTATTCTCAGGGCAACTGGCCTCATCTACACGAACTACTGAAGAAGATGACCAACAAACCTGAGCCCAAGGTAGACAGTCTGAATCCTCAATCATTCTGAAAATGGCAAAGCTTATCAGCATATTAAAATGATTTCTGAAGGATCATATATATATATATATATATATATATATATATATTAGGGGTGGCACGGTTCACGAAACTGACGGTTCGGTTTGTATCACGGTTTTCGGTTCTGTACGGTTCTTGTTATTTTTTTCTTTTAATCTTTAACACTCTATGTACTTCAGCATGTGATATATAGCTTAATTAGCCACACTTTAGGATACAGTATAAAAAAATATATATTCATGCAATCATGCACAAACTGAATTTGACTCTTTGACTTTAAGCACATTTTGGGACTATCTCAGAGGAAAGCTAGGTGAGATTTTGATACAGCAAGAGAGAAGACATTGACATGCTTTACGTTTATTTGGCAAAAAAGGAGAATGTGTATCACTATGTCTACAAGAACTTCACACAAATCTTATTTACACAAAGAAATCAACTTGCATTTATCAACTGCCAACTTTTGTAGCTCTTACAAAAATTCTACCTTTTAAAAGAAAAAAAAAGAGGAACTCTTAAAACACTGTCTTTTATGAGTAAGTCAATATACATGAAACCTCATTGCCTATAATTAGCTATAGCAATAGCAAAGGCCATAAACATAAAGTGAAACATAAGTTCAACCTCAAGTATCAACAATGCTTCTATTCCCAGAGAGTGAGGGTACGTTTTTTTCACTTGAAATTAAAGTGCAGGATTTGGAAACATTTGACTGGAGCTCCTATCTAAACATAAAGTGCCACTGTAGCGATATATTAAAATATCACAACATGAAATCCAAAATGTTCCCACACACTGGACTTATACCATAGACTTATACGACGCTGGCGTAGGGCTGGGCGATATGGCCAAAAAATCATATCTCGATATTTTTTGGTCAAATGGCGATATACGATATATATCTCGGTACTTTCTACGTTTTCTATTTAGATAAAGAAAATCTTTATATTAAAAAAAAAAAAAAAAAATATATATATATATATATATATATATATATATATATATACAGTATATATATATATACAGTATATTCACATTCGGCCCAATGATATCCTACAAACAATGTTGATATTGAAGGATATGGAAACAAATATAATATAGGCTATGCAATATATTATGTGCAAAAAGCTTTTGTTTTTATATTGACTAAAAGCTAAACTAAAAATGAAAATAAAAACAAAAACAAAAGCACAAACTAATTATATTAGCCTGCATTTGATTACCCCATTATAATTACTTTCACTTTCATTAAAAATATATACTTGTAGGTTTAAAATTCCACATATGGCACATTTATTTTCTCCAACAACAAATATTTTAGCAATATGTTTATTTTAGTCAGAATTATTGCGTACTACGTAGTACTATTCACGCGCATGCGCGCGCCGGCGCTCGTTCAAGGAAGCATGAATTTTAGCGGAGATTCACTTGCAGAAACTCGTCCTCTTCTGACATGGACATATTTGTTGTGAAATGGACATGTTTGCTTTACTTTCTAACATTTACAGATGGAGAATATGTGAAATGTAAGTTGAGCACTGAGGAAAGCACCACATCTCAAACGCATTAAACAGCGCAAGTATATCTGTCAGTCAGCAACAGTGTCTGTCAGAGCATTTGACAGGGCGGCAAGCTGCCTTAAACTTGTTAACTATATCAAAGTGATTTTGACGCAATTAATATAAGCTTGTGTCATGTTTAGGACAAATTGTACTACGTAGCCTAGCTACTTTCACTGCAGCAGCTCACACTGCAACCTCCGCTATTTTTCAGATGTGCTCATATCAAACTACTGTATCGATAAACGGTATTGCCTCATTCCATATCGTTTCAAAAAATATAACGATACATCGTACATATTCGATATATCGCCCAGCCCTACGCTGGCGCATCCTCCAACTCCCTCATCTCTCCCACTTGCCATTTCTCCGCGTGCCGTGACCTGCAGCGCTCCATACTCCACTTTTACTGGCTTGTTTATTAACTTGAACCGGCGCTGCACAGAGCGATCGGTAATGACATCAAATACCGCGTAAGTGAGTGACAGAGCCGTCATTCTCGCACTAGTTTGATGTTATTCACCGGTCGCTCTGTGCAGCGCTGGTCCAAATCGAACAAGCTTATATCGCGCGAAAAGAAAACACACGTCACTTACGGGCGCGAGGCTACATTGCGCATGCGCCGAACCGTGAGACGCACACACGCTCCGAACCGAGACAAGCAAACCGAACGGTTCGGGTGTTTTTTCATGTACCGTGCCACCCCTAATATATATATATACTGTATATATACACACATATATATATGCACACATATATACTGTGTATGTATATCTTTGATTAGTCTTTTACATTATGGAATGCTTAACAGAGATAACACATGCCAATATGACCATATACTGCATGAAAACCTGTAAATCAAAGTTTTGTGACATTCTGTTTAACTGTTAATTTCCCAATCTTTTAAGCTTTCAATTATTTACTAATGTTTATAATTTATTTATTATAAAAAGAATAATGATACAATATTTTAATTTTATTTTTAAGTATTTCTTCAGATGTTGTATGCTGCCTGTATTGAGTGTGTGTGTGAATTGATTTGCGTCCACGTGTGTGTCTTCTCTGATGCAGGTGGTGTATTTCGGAGACAGCATGCGCTCGGACATGTTCCCCGCCTGCAGCTTTGGAAAGTGGGAGACGGTGATGATCGTGGAGGAGATGGAGGGGGAGGGCGTCCCCCGTGCGAACGCGACCCCCTGTAACAGCCCCACCCCGACCGAAGGCCCTGCAGAGAAAAAGGGCAAGTTTGAGGTGGGACTGAAAGGCTGTTTCTGTTTAGTCAAGCTCAGGATCTTTTCCACTCTCCATTTCAGAGGGAAGCGAGTTGGAATGTTACATGTGCTTGTCTTTTGGATGTCTTGGATTATTGGAATCTCATTTGATATCTTTAACAAAATCTTACTTTTATGTTTTGGAATAATGTCTTTGGCAATATCTATACAGTAGTCAACATTTGAAGTGGATCAAAACCTTTCATCAAAGTTATGAATTTTGAACAATGCCCGTTCTTGTCTATTAGGACAACTTTGATTAACTGTTTTTATCAACTTTGACCACTGCATTTCTGAAAAACTTAAAACTCCAGGTTGCCAGTTGCCAGAAAACACAGCATACTGTTGCAATGGAAGCCAGCAAACAAACTGGGTCAGAGATCGCAGACTCTACCCGACCTAAAAAGCCTCAGCATCCATCTAAAAAACTCTACGAACAGGGGCATTAAAACCCGCCAACCTACAGCGTGTGGGCCTACTCGGCTTTAATATGTATAATTTGTACTACAGTACCTATTTCCACCATTGCTGTCAATATTACATACTGCACCTTTAAAGTAACACGCCAAAATTGGACTAAAAATATATTAAAATAATAGTAAGTATCAGTATATTATTCTTCATTCAGTTCTGTGTAGGGCTGTCACGATTGCTCGATTAAATTTGAGTACTCATTAAAAAAAAAAAAGAATCTGTAAGCGAAGAATTCCACAGACGAGAATCCATGAGCCGCATTATTACACCGTTTTCTAAGGCTGGACGATGTATGATATAACCAGGGCTTTACATTAACTCTCTATCTATACGACCCCAATCGACTTTTACTTAATAAAAAAGGTTCCCTTCATCTCAGTGGAATAAGATTTTGTGACTTTTTGTACATTATCTATCTATGCACACAAACTGGGCTTGATTCGGTTGTTCTGAAGGTTTGTAAAAAAAATGTTTTACACTTCTGGTCTTTGGGGTTAATATGACCCTACATTGAAATGAATGGGAAATGTGAAAGAAAAAAAGAAAAAAAACTAAATATATTTTCTTCATGTGTCAAAAAAAAATAAATAAAAAATCCGGCATAAATCTGAAAATTTTTACACAGAAATGAAGGCCTAGTACTAGAGCATAAATGCAATGTATCATAAAAAATTAATATTTCATATGCAAGCTAATGTTGTAGTTGAGGAATTGTGTGGTATATGGATAAAAAAGTATTTTATATCTCCAAAAACACAGCATTAATGAATAGATTAGAAGTAAATAAAAAAAATGATATATTATTTGTATGATAAAAATGTATATTTTTTGTACAATTACTCAATCAATTGTTGAAGCCCAGAAGTTCGAAACGAAGACCATTTGAACCACTTAACTTTCACCGTCCCACAGCTTGGCATTATATTTTTAAAACAATATTGACAAACTATAAATCATTTGAAAGCTTACAATCTCTAGTTTCCATATGTGGTGACTAGGGTTGGGTATCGAGAATCGAGTATCGATTGGAATCGGGACTATCTTTTCGTTTTTCCCGGAATCGTTCAAAAGTTAAAATTTCGATTCCTAGTTTCGATATTCACAGTCCGCCGAGCGGAAGAAGAAACCGCTGAACAACACCAACGAAGAAGCGTCTACCGGAAATGTTGGCATAACCACGCGAGTCGAACATGAGTAACTTACGTCGGCGGTCCAAAGTGTGGCTTCACTTTTCTAAAAATAACGAAATCTCGGCAAAATGCAAAATTTGTGACAAAAGGAGTATTTGTGACAGAAGGAGTATTTCCTTCAGAAAAGCAAGGTTAGCTAAACTTTTTTGACCCTGCCTCTTAAAAGAATCGGAATCGAGAATCGTTAGGAACCGGAATCGAAACAAGGAATCGGAATCAGAATCGTTCAAATTCAAACGATACCCAACCCTATTGGTGACTGATTTTCAAAATAATTTACACAGGAGCCGTAATTTATCAATTTGCAACAAGAATATTTTCATACTCATAAAGCGTGTTCAGACCTTTATTTTGAAATAGCAATGAACATGAAAAATCATGAAAAAAAGTTAGAAACCTCCAAGAGTTCAAAAGATAGCATCCATTCAATTATTTTAGAAAAAAAGGTCTGAAAATGTTTTAAATATTACGAAAAAAAATAATAGATTCACCATTTGTGTTATGGCAATAAGCTATATGTTCTTTGTATGTGATTCCTGAAGGTTGAATTCATATCAAAATCTGCCAAACTTCCCATACTACTTCTGAACAGGATGTCTACTTCATAAATTGTGTGAAAATAATGGTTCATATCACTCAAAAGACATATGGAAATGGAGGCGCCCTTATATGGGCAGTAATGGAGTCTGGTTGAGCCCTAGTGAAAAAGTTTGGTACTGCGCCCAAACTAAATCTCACTGAAAGCTCATTTTTTGAGATATCAACCTAAAATTTGAAACAAAACTTGTTCCGATTTTTGGCTTTGATTTTTCTGCAGTTTTAGAGTAGCCCAGGTTTTGAAAATATATATTTTATATAAAATATGAATAATTTTTTTTTTTTTACATTTGTACATTTCTATAAACTCAAAACCAAGACCAATCTTACGTCTATATTCCAAAGCATTCTTGAATTGCAACCATTTAAGTTTGAAATGAGCATTTCCATGTCTATTCAAAAAAAGGGACAGTTAAGAGGTTTAACACCCGGGTGTGTTTCAGCAGTGGCGTGTAACTAAGTCACTCTCACTAGCAACTTTGGCAGGTTGTCAAATATTGTCAATAAATATAGATTTTTCGATACGGAAATATATGAAACGCTTCCAATACTCATTTTCAGCAGAGTAGATAAACGTTACTAGCTGCGCTTTCTCAAGATCTCTCCGACAGTGAGTGACGCACGAACCCGCCTCTCCTCACTCATTTGCTGAATATTGATGAATATTGCTGGTGTTACAGAGTATAATTTTAATTAAAGCCGCCTCTCAGTACTAAACTGAGTTATTTTGCGCTTAAACAGTCTTAGTGAGTGTTCACGCAAACGCACTTTAGTTATGTTTTTAGTGGACGCAAACAGGTGAGGAAGAAAATGCGCGTGTTACAGTATAATGGATCTGTGCTTGAGGTCTTAAAGTGAACGCCACGTTTATTTTCGGCTCATATTTTCAGCCCTTTTTCTCTATCGGCCAAAGATCCAAAATTGATGGATGGATGGATAGATCATCAGAGATTTGAAAAACAGCTGCATGCATTTTTTTGCAATCACTTGTTAAAAAGACACCAGTGGGAGAAAAGGCAGTCAGCAGGAAGAGGAAAGGGAGAGTTACAGGAAAGATAGTGGATGTTCTTTAAAAAAATATGTCTATACAGCAGAAATATCATTTTTGAGGAAGCAAAATTGCTAAGAAAACTGTAACATGACTCAACTCACTGTCCTTTAGGGTTGAGGATTCAGTTTTCAGATGAACAACCTGTTTATAATTTCACCGAAAACGTTCTCTAATATTTGTAACTTTACCTTTGGAAAGGCAGGAAAGATGTTCCACTTACGTTGGACTCTAAAGAAATTAGAAATAAACTAATACAACTAGTTATGTTTCAGGATTCTGTAACCGAAATAAGGAGAATGTATGTTCAGATGCAAAAGCCTCTAAGTGCCATTTGAAATTTTCTTCTAAAATGATCATTTTTATAAAGTTTGTATATTTAAGTTCAGTAATTTCACTTAAATGGCAATGAAGATTACCTATTAATTGTCATTTAAGTGAAATTACTGAACTTAAATATACAAGCTTGATAAAAATTATCATTTTAGAAGAAAATTTCAAATGGCATTTAGAGGCTTTTGCATCTGAACTCTTCGTATATATTGGTAGGATTGTTGTTTTTTTCCTAAATACATTTTTTTTGTTGTTGTTGAAAAATTGGTACCTACTTAAAGAGTAACTAAACCCTAAATCAACTTTTTTTAGTTAATGATCTGTAAGAATGGATCTTTATTAATACCAGTCATTGATTCGAGTAACTTTTTTGACATTTGTGTATACAGTGCTTAATTTCTACAATATATGGTGTAAAAACGTCTTAGTGCTGCCCTCTTCAGGTTGAACGGTGGTTACTGCAGTTGAATTTTCCTATTGGATGTTAGCGGTTCTTCGTGACGTACGCAGGTTTCAGCTCACCACGCGAGCTACGCCCTTGGCAGTATAAAAACCATCTTGTGTCGTCAAAACCACTGTTGGAATTGCGAGTATTGAAAACGATCAGGATAGACTGTTTTCGCATCTATTTCGTCCCCTCTATCTCCGCTGGGGTCTGCCCACTTTTTCAGCATTTTTCAAATATTGCCAGTGGGCGGAGTCAGTCTCTGACTAAGGGTTTAGTTACCCTTTAAAAAACAATTTGACCAAATTAATATTTTCTCCATATGAGTGCAGTAATGTCTTAGATTAAAACAACTATAGATTTTACCCACTGACGCATCTTAGCCTGCATTATTTATTTATTTATCAATCATGATACTATTCTAGTATTTTTGAAAACCCTTTCTCCAAAAATCACAGAGCCAGGATTATGCAACACTGTGTGTGTGTGTGTGTGTGTGCGTCAAACTGTGGGAACTTCTGATCAAACACTTCCTCTTTTACCAGATCAGAGTGTTTCATTCTATTGAAGTCCTCCAGTTCAGAAATTCATCGATTTTTTTTTTGCTCTCGGTCTCAGATTTTATATTGGACATTTAGTTCATTGTAGTTCATTAAGCATTTAGTTCACCTAAAAATGAAAATTCGACCATCATTTACTCATCTGCAAGTTGTTTCAACCCTGTATGAATGGAAGGAAACCCTGGAAATCAGTTCAGTTTCCCACATTCTTCAAAATAGCTCCTTTTGTGTTCAGCAGAAGAAAGACATTCATTCAGGTTTAGGACGACCTTAGGGCGAGTAAATGACCTATCCCTTTAAGTCAGTCATTTATTGCACAAAACACTTGTTGGCAATCTTTACGTTGAAACTTATTGCAAGGTAAGTCATAAAGTCATATTTTATGAGTCGGACAGGTTACGTGACTTGTACTCATCCTCAAAACCCAAACACTGGCATTTCACTAATTTGGGCTGAATTGATTAAAGAGCTGAATATGTAAAGCATTCCCTACTTGTTTAGTAGTCAGACCTTTGACCTTTTGGCCTTTTCCTAACTTCCTGACCCTGTTCCTCAATTCAGACCGTCCTATCGAATAAACCCAGAAAGGCCACAATATAACTTAACAGTAAGGGATGATGTACAGTCAGCTGCAGTTTTCATCAAATGCACTTGCAACAGTGATTTTGATGCAAAGTACATTAAAATACAGGTTATTTTGAACCATGACACTAAACCAATTAAAATGTAGTATTCCTGATGCCTGTGTATTTTCCTTTCCAATTACACACTATTCAATGGTCAGTGGCATTTTATTTTTTTTATTTTTTCAGAACAGATTAGACCTGTAACCATCCCACCTCTCCAGGAAATGAGAGAGAGAGAGAGAGGCTTTGTATCCACCTAGGATTAAGATGCATTTCCCATGAACACAAGTGGTCATCCTGGACACATCACCGTTTCCTGCTGGTGTTATCCACTTGGTTTCGTCGAGACCCTTTTATTTCGCCACTCTTTTTCTCTCATTACTTTCACTTTTGGCGTTCAAATACTATTGAATAAACAAACCCGTGTTACCTAGCTTACGCGTAAATATGAACATAATGTAATATACACTGTTAGACCTTACCAGGTTTTTTACAGTAAAATACTGGCAACAGGCCAAATTCTGACACTATCATACCATTTTCCATTAAAACAGTAATATACCGTAGAAAACAAAACTAGCCTACAGGAATATACTGTGAATTAACAGCTCTCAAAGTCAACACTCAGAGACTGTGTTCGTAATCACACCCTATGCCCTCATTCACTATTCCCTACATTAGTTCACTAATATAGTCCACTTGAATGAAAAGAAGTGAGTGAATTGAGACACTGATGAACACCTGATAAACAGAATCACTGAAGGACAGAGAAACAAGAACTGAAAAAGAGAAACACAAGATCTACAACTGACTTCCAGCAACACTGAGTGTGAAAACAGTTTACAAACCAGTTTAACATTATTTATTTCATACATGTACAAAAGTTCTTGTTGAGAATTAACAGAGATTTAATTATTAATAAAGTTTTTTGTCACCAAAATGGAGATCAGTATTTGCTTTAGTAGGTCTCTTATCCCTGGATTTGTTTCATTCATCTCTCTCTGACTGCTGTAACAGTGAGTTTTAAAACACATTTGTTGTACCAAGAAAAAGTCAAAAGGAAGTTGATCTGGTGTTATCGGCTTTTGCGATAATATCACAATCATTCTGGATATGTCTGATTTTCAGATCTTTCCGGTTTATACTCTGTGAATATATATGGGTATTCAATTTGTAACTTACATTAAATTATGATTATAAAATAAATCTGTGAATCTACAACATGAAGTCAATATGTTGGTTAATTATGTCATCTGAATAATATTGTAATCATATTAAAAAACATTTAGATAATATCCTGCTTAAGTCAGACACACACAGACATCAACAATTATAATATTCATCTCAACAATGGTAACATTCAAAAGTTTCATGCAGCAGTGCATGCTGGGTTCCAGGATTGTATAAAACTCCCAGCATGCACTGCTGCATGAATAAAAAAAAATTGCCACCATTGTTGAGATTAATGTGCTAAATTTTGATATCTTGGTGTTTCTACAAGACTGTAGCGCTGTTTTGGTTTATGTATGATATGTTAAAAAATTAGTCGTAATTAATTGCTGTGGTTTCACGGTGGTGGTAATGTAACACTTTTGGTTGAGGTTTAAACTCTGAATGAGTAAGAATGAATTATTTAGTAAATGAACAGACCATATGATGATTGTCATGTTTTGACAAATCCAATCATTACTAAACTGTGTGTCTGCACAAGTGTGACTTGCACAAAACACAGCTCACAGCGTCAAAAGAAAATCGAATGTAACAGCGTCAGCAGACCAACTAAAGCAAACACTGATCTCTATAATGGTAACTTCAAACCAAACATTTTTAATTAAACATCTCAACAACATCTTCTATAGATGTATGACAGAAATAAAGCCATACTGGTTAATAATAAGTGTAATAATGTGTAATGGCTGAAGTCAGTTGTAGTTCTTGTGTTTCTCTATTTTCTGTTCTTGATGTTCCTCTTTCCTTCAGTGATTCTGCTTCTTAACAGTTCATCACTAATGCTCAACAATCACTTACATATTCCCTTAATTATCTCACTGCAACACTGCATCAATGTTAATTTTTACTCTTTGTAGTGTGGATTTTCCTGTGGGGTTGAAAGGGTTAACAGTGTAAGATAACCCACAAAATGTATTTTAACAGTAATAAACTGTAAGTTATAAAACAGGTTTATACTGGCAACACTGTTGCCAGTAGTTTACTGTAAAATCTTGTTTTTTTGGGTCACCGTTGTGCTGAAGAGTAGAGCCTGTGCTTCAGTCCAGGAAAAGATCTACAAACATTGATGATACGCTGTGTGTTGCTTTATTTAAAAGACACTGACTGTGTTAGTCGCAGAATCCGGTGGAAATCTCTTTATTTACAAAAGTTTAATTTTTTAACATTATTAATGCATTATACATTTAGTTATACATTTTAGTTCTTCAAGTGAAGTTAGTTAACTCGTGTTTTAGTCCATTTTTAGTCCAACAGTGTTGCCAGTATTTTACTGTAAAAAAACCTGGTAAGGTCTAACAGTGTATCAATATAATATAATATTATGCAATGTCCTGAATTTATTGGTGGCGGTTTGTCAAGGTTGTGCTCTTTCTCTTTCTGTCTTCCTTGTAAAATCTTTCTCTTAGGATCAGGGAATGAAATCTCCTTCTGACGTATCGAACCAGTGGGGCTCATATTTTGTAGACGTGCAGAAGAATGAGGGAGAGGAGACACGGAGGCTGACCTGGTGTTGTCGCAGTATCCACACATACAGCACTATGGCGATACCCAGCATCGAGGCTATAGCAGGTATTTTTGCTGCTTCCAGTTTGTGTTCTTTTCTTATTTAGACTATGGTTTTGATTAAGGTATATTATCAAAAAGGTTAGGAAAGCGATTACTGGTTTAGCCCTGTCCTAAATGGCACACTTCAGTTTCATACTTCTGGTCTTGTGGACTTACAATGGCCGCTGTATGCATGTGATGGTGAAGTCCATGAGACCATAGGGCGTCCCATCTGTCATTTTAGGTTTCAGAAGGGCTCTTTGCGGCCGATATAAGCGGGAGACTTTTTCTAGACTACTTCACAAACTCTGAGAGTGTTTAGCGAGACATTACATTTGGGTCTAGGCCAATCCTTTATCAAACCATTCCAGACTCTGAGAAAAGAGGTGATGCTGCAATGGATATTATGAGAACATTGAAGTTTTTGACCTTGGATGCATGGAAATCTGTTGTTGGAGACACCAAATTAAAATGAGGAACCTTTAATATCGCATAATATCTGTATCTGTAATCCTACAGTTCCTTAAAAATATTCTTGTTCTCTACTTCTGCATTTCAGCTTGTGCTCTAGTTTACTGCCATTATTCAGATTCGCATACTTCAAATATTGGGTCTAATAATACAAACAAATCCCAATTTACCAAAAATGTATTCTAAATTTATAGGAACAAATATAGGAACAACTGAAACCACACGTTAACAATATTATTATTATTATTGTTTAACATTTTTATTATATATTATATTATGTTATATATATATTAGGGCTGTGCAAAAATTAATTGCGATTAATCGCATCCAAAATAAAAGTCTGTGTTTACATAATATATTTGTGTGTGCTGTATATAATTATTTTGTATATATAAATACCTATGCATGCATGTATATATTTAAGAATTATTTGCGCTTAAATTCTGTATATATAAATAAATCTATAATCTAAAATAAAGACATAATCTATATTATATAAATATAAATATTTTATTTATGAATAACACATTTTCCTAAATATATACATGCATGTGTGTGTATTTATATATACAAAATAATTATATACAGCACACACAAATATATTATGTAAACACAGACTTTTATTTTGGATGCAATTATATATATTTATATATATATATAAATGTTAAATAATACAATAAATTTTTTTCTGAAGAACACAGAAAAGGTTGTGAGAATGGCACTCTTGGCTTTGTTTAAAGATCGCGTCTGCAAATTTGGCGAGAGTGACGAAAGTCTTAGGAAAGTGTGTGTGGAAAGCCCTTATATGGAGATGTTTGGGCATGTTTATGCAAATGACTAACCTTGAGCACGCCCATTTAGAATATTACCCATTGACTGACATCAGAGCGAGGGTAAGAGCAAATTCATGTGCATTTAAACGTGTTGTGAATTATTAAGAACTTCGTGAGAACTTCTCCTGTGTGTACAAATACGCTTACAAATTATTAGTGAATGAGACCCATTGTCTTGACTCTTGTTCTGTTCATTTCTTGTGATGCTGCCTATTTGTAAGTAACTTTTTGTGTAATAAATAATCGCATGCAATGTTACATTTTAAAGACTATTTTTTTGATGGATCATTCAGCAAATTTCAAAGATTTGAGATTTAAACACGTATTTCTGAAAGATAGAATAATGTCTGTTCAATAATATGAATAGTTATTAATTATATTTCTTTGACTTATGCTCCTATGTAACTTTATACAACTTTATACAAATATTTTAATCTTCTAAAAAACCATTCACTCACCCTCGTGTTGTTCCAAATCCGTACGGCTTTTGTTGATCATCGGAACAGAAATGAATATATTGTGAATTAAATCTGAGAGTTTTCTGTCATGTGATGAATAAACATTGATCAGCGAACACAAACAGAAGCTCAACCTTGACGTGCGAGAACAAACCTCTTCCTGAAGCTCAATCGTGCAGAGGTTTAGTACACAGCTTTATTACTTGAGTAAAAGTACAGATAGCCCTTGCTACGTAAATTTGACTCAAGTACAAGTAAAGGTACTTCAGTCAGATGTTAAGTAAAAGTCTAGTTGAGTGTCAAAAGTACATTTTCTGCTCACATTTATGGACAGAAACGTCCTACATGGAGTTATGTATGGGAATATAAAAGGAATTGAAAGTAAAATCAAGACATTTTCATCTTTTTACCATGTTGCTATATTTAACATTTAAGAAAATTTAATAAAATTCAGAAAATCGAAATAGTGTGGCGAGGTGGGGCTGCAGCGTCTTCGTCCATGGTTTCGTCTCTTATCTAAATCTGACCAAGGAGTTGACTTTGGTGGAAAGCTGAAGGTGATTGCTGATAGGCTGTCCCAATCAGTGGCGCCTGCACAATCCAATCACGTTTGAGAGGGAAATAGTCCTGAAAATGTGCTTATTTAAAGTGCTGGAGACATTTTGTGATTATTTATATTATACAACATTTCTAGGGGTGTTAAGGGGTGCTGAATCCAAATCTGCTGTATATGAAGCTCAAAAATGTCCCAAAATGCCTCAAAATGGAGAAAGTGAAAATGGCCGCCACCACCAAGCTGAAATCTATTTTTCAGTATATCTTTTTGACTAAACAAGGTACAAACATGACATAAATGTGCTTTTGTAAGTTTTCCTACATGGGCAATTCAATGGCATATTCAGATTTGAGAAGTAATGTGAAGAAACAGCTTAGAAAAAAAAAGTTGTTTTTATCTATGAATAATTACTCTGTTATTATTATTATTATTACTATTAGGGATGCACCGATACCACTTTTTAAGCATCGAGTACGAGTACCGATATTTTTTCCTGGTACTCGCCGATACCGATGCCTGGGGGGGGTGATTTTCTAAGAACAACACAATGAGACTAATGAACATATAAGCATCTTTATTTTTTTAACAACAAACTTTAACCAATAAATTGAGAGTGGTTTATTGTCAAGAACAATGAATTGGGTAAGCATTTCTGTTATTTTTATTGCTCTTGGGGTATCTTTTGACATTTTCTCTTGCCTTGAAAAGGTTTGCTGCAAATTTTGTTGCAGAGTGCTACTGCTAGTGGCAAATTCACCGTGCTCACTTTTGTGTTTAAATTTCAGATGTTTTATCAAGTTACTTGTGTTATATGTACTGGCTTTTGTACCTCCTCTCGATTAGGGGTGTCCATGGTTAAAACCGGTTAACCGATTAACCGTTTAAAATTGTGGCGTCAATACATTTGCACAAAACTTTTGCGTTTTTTTTCTGAATGTCGATAAAAAAAATATTGTGAAATGACAGCGTTTCTATTAAAGATGTTATGCGACTAAAGCATTTTTTTCTTTCGCGATAAGTCATTCCAAAAATAATGTCAACGGTCTATATCACAACCACCGCACTAGACATTAGCCTATTATTATTTATGTGAGGAGACGTGGTGTGTCATCCAAGCATTAATGGCAGGCAAAGACACAGAGTTTCTGTGTGTTTCTCCCTCATTTCTGCTCCGAGGTCTTGATTTTGGCATTTCTTTGAGGTTTTGTCTAGTAGGCTATTCCTTAATCTTTTATGATTTAAAAAAAAAAAAAGAAGAACTCTGCCTCGTATTATGTCCAAACGGTCAGTGTACTTTTGTGTTCATTCGTTTCCCCTTATTTAATCCGGCCTAATTGCAAAACGAAAAATGAATGGTTATTTTGTAAAACGCAAAGTTGAACACCAAAATGTTCATTTGAACTGTAGGACTACGTCAAATGCTGCACAAAAATATATATAGGTTATATATAGGCTTTACATATCAACAAATTTTCAGATATTTGTTTGATTTTTTTTGCCCATTTAAACATTTAAAATAGTTGGCAAATGAATATGGAAAAAAAAAAGATTTTACTGTTTTTTTTGAGGCCAAATTAGAACCTGGAAATGATATTTTCCCCGCAGTGCTGAATGAGAAGAGCCGTAACCACAGCCTACAGAAAGGAGATTTATAGATGATTTATAAGATATAATAAATGTGTCTGATAATAAAATAATATAAAATAACGAGACATTAATTGTTTGTTAATAAACTATTATTTTCTAAATCAGTTTCTGCTAAAAACAAATCTCCATCCCCGGATCCACCTTTAGAGAGAAATACATAATTAGCTAGGCTACATAATTACATAGTCAGAAGATATTGGCTTTCGATTCGAATTTGTTCGTTTTAAATTGGACATTTAAAGCTTTAGTCTACTCAGACTAAAGCTTTAAATGTCCAATTTAAAACGAACAAATTCGAATGCGGTGGCTGTTTCAGGTCTTGCGCTTCAGTTCACGGAGATCATGAAGCGCGCCTGCTGTTAAAGCACAACGTTTTCTTGTTATTGTGAGTTTATGCAAATAAATGTATTTGTCAATAATGTATTATTATTTTCTGTATGACCAGAAATGAAAGAGTATTTTAAGTTGTTTCCACTGAAAGAACTGCAATGAAACTGCAAGTGTTCACATGGGCGTCTCGCAGCCATCAGTGCACGCTCCACACTAAGCACACACACTGGATATGCGTCAAAATATTGTGTTTATTTGTGCTTTGTTCCTTTTTTGGATAAAGGCGTCTTCTACATATGCAGCCTAATAAAATGTTACAATAATGATGATGATCATAAATATTTATTTGCGGACACGGAGTTTTTGCAAAATGGACTTGTTTCTGTGCGTAGGCTATTTTCAATTGGCAATTTCAGTTTGAAGGGTGATGGAAATGTGCCTACTGTAGCCTACTTATCACTGCGTTTTATTTCTATAAATTAATTCGTTTCAAATGGGGTCCAACCAGTTATTAAAGGTTTTAAAAATTAACTCTGTATGTTGCAGCGCGAACACTATGGTTAACTGAGTATTAACAGTTAATGAAAAACTTGAAAACGTGCAGCCCTACTCTCGATATTAATGCAGAAATAATCGTGCAGATTGCCATGCGTGGGTCGTCATCATTGATTTTGAAAATATTTCCACACTGCTGAGGCTGACATTGCATCTGGTGTCTCTGTGTGCACTGGAAAGTTCTGTCAGTTACGTCGTGTCAGGTATCGGTCTTTGGTATCGGGGTATTTTTACGAGTACGAGTACAAGTACATGAGCTTGGTATCGGGCCCGATACCCGATACTGGTATCGGTATCGGTGCATCCCTAATTACTATTATGGTCGATAATTCTTCTGATTTCTGGGTTTTGATGTTGTGAAAATTTACCCTGTCTAAAACAACAAATTGAGGGTTTCCGAGATTTTACTTTTTTCTATATATATTTTTTTAAGTAGTAACTCATACTCACGGTTATGGATAGAAATGTAGTGGAGTAAAGAGTACAACATTTCCCTCTCAAATGTATTCGAGTAATGTCATGAGGACTCCCCAAAAATGATACTCGCATAAAGTACAGATCCCTCAAAAGTGTACTTCAAGTAAATGTACTCCGTTACGGTCCGGCTCTTTTTTATAACGCAAAAGACTGAACCTGATTGGTTCTTGCGGAATAGCAATTTATTGTGTGAATAAAAGCCTAAATTCAATCTTGTTTGGACTACACCTGTCAATTGTTATTGTCACTGGATTCATTTTACGATCTCTTTATGAACTTTTTGAAGCTTCTGAGTGGTAGTTGCGTAGCTGTCAATGGAGAGCTGTCAAATAAACATCTTTCGTGAGTTTGCAACGACACGAGGGTGAGTGAGTGATGACCAGATTTTTCATTTTAGGGTGAATATCCTAGTCTTCTTCAGTGAAAATATTCACTGGTACCGTACAAATAAATGTTTCTTATACCACAAGAGAGCAGTTTGTTTTATTGAAAAAATGGCGTCCCCTCTTTAAAAACTTCCCCCTGTTCGTTCTCTCTTCCAGATCTTCCTCTAGACTTTCAGTTCCAGAGATTCTCCTCAGATAAGCCCATCACGACAGGTTATTACCCCAGACCTCCAGACTCGCTGCTGAAATGGGAAGAGAACTTGTCCTGAACCGTCACGCCTGTCAGCAGAGACCGGGAGATTGTCCCACCGTTACGTTCTCAAGCTTCACCACAGAGCTAGACCATCCATTCGTCCAATCAGTGATCGAGCCCAGTCAGAGCACCGTCTGTGTGTCTTCTCACCCCTTCCCGAATCCGTCTACACAGTATGAAGTCGTGTCGGTTTAGATGCTGAATGTCCATACGTTGATCATTGGATGTAGGAGGAAGTCACGATGTGTTGTGTATCATCATGCAGCGTTGTGCGTTCACTACCGTTAAACTAACTTTAATGGTGTACAGAAGAAAAAAAAAACCATGGCTTTCCCATGGGTGTTTTTGTTTTGATCTGTTTGTTTTTATGAAGGGAATGTTACCTCAGAGGATTCTGCTGGAAAACAAGCACAAATTCTATCGAATATTCATGCAATCAAGAAACAGCCATGAGTTCTTTGCTCCTTTCGTGATTGGTTGATGTTTTGAGTGTTGTAAACTACACGGTTCAGATCTAGGCCGGTTCATTGTATTCTGCAAATGTTTCAAACGAGAAAATGATCATCGTACTTCCAAACCCCAAAATAGTATTAAAGGATTAGTTCACTTTTGAGAAAACTTTTGCTGATAATTTACTCACCCCCATGTCATCCGAGATGTCCATGTCTTTCTTTCCTCAGTCGAAAAGAAATGAAGGTTTTTGATGAAAACATTCCAGGATTTTTCTCCATTTAATGGACTTCAGTGGGAACCGGATGGTTCAAGGTCCAAAAGACAGTTAATAACTGTTTCAGATGCAGCTTCAAATGTCTTTAAACGACACCAGACGATGAATAAGGGTCTTATCATACGAAACGATCGGTTATTTCAAAGCTTATTCCAAAAATGTAACTTTTCTAAGGACAAATGCTAGCCTTGCTATATTCTCTGAGGCGCGTTTGTAACGTCACGTAATACGTAATTACGTTCAAAAGGTCACGGGCGACGTAGCCGGAAGTACAGAATCAAAATCGTCCGACATCGTTGTTTTTCCTTTTAATTCCTTTTTTTGTAAACGGTGTCTGAGCTAGTTTGCACGTTCAACCTATGCGTTCAACTTGTAAACACTGACTCTGTACTTTCGGCTACGTCGCCCGTGACCTTTGGAACGTAATTACGTAATACGTGACGTTGCAAACGCGCCTCACAGAATAGAGCAAGACTAGCATTTGTCCTTAGAAAAGTTAAATTTTTGGAATAAGTTTTGAAATAACCGATCGTTTCGCATGATAAGACCCTTATTCATCGTCTGATATCGTTTAAAGACATTTGAAGCTGCATCTGAAACTATCTTTTGGACCTTGAACCGTTTGGTTCCCATTGAAGTCCATTATATGGAGAAAAATCCTGGAATGTTTTCATCAAAAACCTAAATTTCTTTTCGACTGAGGAAAGAAAGACATGGACATCTTGGATGACATGGGGGTGAGTAAATTATCAGCAAAAGTTTTTTCAAAAGTGAACTACTCCTTTAAAGGAATTGTTCCACAAAACGGCTATTTAATGTCGTTCCAAACCATTGTGCTGTTTTCGGAACTTAAAGAGATCGTCACAAACGGTTGTGAACAAATATGTCGAGCTCAATTTAAAAAGCACAGTAAAACTAGTTCATTCGCTGATCTAACTTTGCATTGAATCAGTTCGTTGATTTAGAGAGCTGAAGTCCAGAACCGGATCATTTTGAACAATTTGATGTATAATTTGATAAGTTAATCAGTGAATACCGACTTGTTGTTCCTCACACTAGTCCTATGTAGGATGTTTTAGGAATGTTTTGTTCCAATGAAGAAAGTCCTACCCATTTGGAACAAGTCGAGTAAAGATATTGGTGAACTATTCCTTGTAATTTCCTTTTGTTTTAGGTCTTCTTTGTTATCGAATGATATTTTTTCTGTGTGTGTGTGTGTAATGTTGTGTAAAATATATTGTGCTGTTGGTTGTCAGTGTAAACAGTCGATTTCTGTCTTGCTGGACCAATGTTGAATGGTGCCGAGCTTTACCACCCATTTAGTGATCTCTCACCTCAGACCTGTTATTTGTTTCATGTGTGTGCTGTCCCTGAGCTTTAATAATGATTTAACGCAATGTAAGTGGAATTGATGTGTTTGTTTTTATTATTATTATTTTTTTTAAGTGCTCTGATAAGGTTTCTGCAGTACAAATGAATGGATTTTACTGGTACAATGTTAAAACGCACTGCATGTCAAAAGTTCGACAGAGATGCCTAAAAGTGAGTATTGAGTGACACTTAGTCATGGGTACAGAAGTGTGGAAACCCTCATCGTAAGCATGACCTACTTTTCTCAAATGAAAAAAAGTCTCTTCTGCTGTATGTGGTGAGTAGCACTAGTGCCTGTTTATCGAGTGCAAGGGAAAGTGTTCATATGTGCAGATAAAATAAATAAATAAATAAAAATGTTACTATGTTTAAGAGATTTTGTGTGTTATATGTCATTTCACAGCATTTTTAATGTTTTAGTCTATTTAGAGGAGGTGGATGGACTGGATGGATAATATCAATAGACAATCAACATCAAGATTGTGTGTTCACATTTACAAAAACTATATAAAAGGAAATGTCGTATGTCTTTTATTATTATTTTGCTTAAATGGTCATGTGACAACAATAATTTAAGTGGCCTACAACAAGGTTCATTCGTTCATTAGTAACATGAACTAACAATGAGCAATACATTTTTAGTGTGTATTAGTTAGTTGATAAAAATACAGCTGTTTATTGTTTGTTCATGTTCACAGTGCATTAAAGGAGTAGTTCACTTTTTAAAAAACTTTTGCTGATAATTTGATCACCCCCATGTCATCCAAGATGTCCATGTCATTCTTTCTTCAGTCGAAAAGAAATTAAGGTTTTTGATGAAAACATTCCAGGATTTTTCTCCATATAATGGACTTCAATGGGAACCAAACGGTTCAAGGTCCAAAAGACAGTTTCAGTGCAAACTACAAACAGTTCAAAGGGCTTTAAACGACTCCAGACGATGAATAAGGGTCTTATCAAGCGAAACGATGGCTCATAAGCACAAATGCTCGTCTTGCTCTGTTTTGTGATGTGCGTTCGTGACTCTCCTGTTCAAACTCGTTCATCAAAATGAACAAATCTTTTTCCGAGTCAGTTCGTTCATGTCGTTCGTCGAATGAACCAAATGACTTGAAAAAAGATTCGTTCATTTTGAGTTTGAACAGGACAGTCGCACAGAACAGAGCAAGGCGAGCATTTGAGCTTATAAAACTGAACGTTTTTTTTATTTTATTTTATTTATTTTTTTATGACCGATCGTTAAGACCCTTGTTCATCGTCTGGAGTCGTTTAAAGCCCTTTGAACAGTTTGTAGTTTGCACTGAAACTGTCTTTTGGACATTGAACCTTTTGGTTCCCATTGAAGTCCATTATATGGAGAAAAATCCTGGAGTGTTTTCATCAAAAACCTTAATTTCTTTTCAACTGAAGAAAATAAAGAAAGACGTGACATCTTGGATGACATGGGGGTGAGTAAATTATCAGCAAAAGTTTTTTTTTTTTTTTTAAAGTGAACTACTCCTTTAAATAATGTTGAACGTATTAGTAAATGTTGAAAATAATATTATCTAAGATAAAATGCTGAAGAAGTATTGTTCATTCTTAGTTCATGTTAACCTTAATTAATTAACATGAAAGTGTTATCCATGATCGTTAGTCAACGTCATTCCACAAGAATTCAAAATTCATATTCTCAATATTTCATGTCGACTAGTCCATATAGACCTGCTTCATTATAAATGTATCCATATGTTATAATAGGCTACACATTGCAGTGTATTTTGTATTCAGCGACCAAATACAGTTGTTCAAGGTTGTATTATTGTTTTGTGAGAAGCGCGTGGCAATGAAAGTGTACTTTAAGAGCGAGAGTGAAAACCACGGGGGGAAATGAATATCTCATATATCTCTCCTCCCTCTCTCTCTCTCTCTCTCTCTCTCTCTCTCTCTCTCTCTCTCTCTCTCTCTCTCTCTCTCTCTCTCTCTCTCTCTCTCTCTCTCGCTCTCTCTCTCGCTCTCTCTCTCTCTCTCGCTCGCTCTCTCTCTCTCGCTCGCTCTCTCTCTCTCTCCTCCAAACCGCTCCTCCTCCGGCAGATGTGACGCTGGTTTGCTGACTTCTTTTGCGCAGATGATTGCGGTTCTGCGAGGCTGTTGACGACAAACAATATCAGGCCCACGGATGCTTCCCATCAGGCATGAGACCCATGACTTCGGCGTTTTTTGGGAAGGTTAAGATAACGCAAGTGGATCTGAGAGGTAACGCAGCTCAATACGACTTTCGTTACGATATGATGAAGTTTTGATGTGTTGTAGCATACTTTAAGTTTAAAGAGCGCTAGAACCAACAGAAAAAAGTTAAATATATGTATTTTTCTTGTTATTAGTGGGCTAATATACATTTGTTAAATTGCTTTATTTAAATCTAGTTTAGCTTAAGCTCCTTATTCATAGAAGTGCCTGGTTTGCATAGATCTTTCAGTTTCCATTGTCTGATCTGTCAGTGTAACTTAGTTATTGTAAATTTCATATATTTTTTATGAAAAGGGCTATAAAAATGCAGAATTATCTGTAGAACTTACATCTTATAGCATGTGTATTTCTATATACTCTCTTTAAGAGTCAAACTGGATTGTAACAAGCCTGTTCTCTACATCTTTCAATGTGTGTGTGCTCAGAAACTTCACACACAGCTTATGCAAGCATTAGTTGTTTGACCATGTGTTTAGCAGGAATGCAGAGGTTGAGGGGTCAAGGGCCGCTGCTGTGACTTGCCCTATGCGGTTTCACCTTGCTTTCTAAGGAGTTATCAGGAATCCAATAAGCACAGTGCTAACTGGAAGGAAGTGATGCATCCTTACCACAAAAGTTGTGATTAGATCACAAAATTGAGCAACAGATGGGAGGATGATATTTGGAGTAAAGGCTGATTTATTGTGTGCGTGTGTGTGTGTGTGTGTGTTTAAGACAAGAGTAATAGATACCGGCTGCGCTGCATGGACACATGTCTAGACACCCCATAAAACTGGACCAGCTAATTTTCCATTTGACCAGCGACGTGTTAGTCAGGAGGAGAAGCCGAGAGCTCACATTTCGGCTGTTGGAAAGACACGGTTTTGGTGAACTCGCTAAATATTATTCAGTTCTAAGTGTTTTCAGGCACAACAGGCTTAAAAGCAGCGAATCAAAGCAAATCAATAGGAAGTATTATTATATGGGACTGGTCGTCTATCTGTTGAAGGTCCTGCTAATCATTCATTTTCATGAACTTTACTTTCCCCCTGCTCATCTGGTATGCCAAGAAAGCTATTAATTGAGCCATTCGTAGGTTGACTTCCTCAAAAGTGTAAACACTGTGGCTTTGTTTGTCCAAGCCAAGGAGGTCTGTGATTCCTGGAGAAAGCTATTGGTTTGCATTCCCATACGTTTAAATAGCAATGGCTAGGCAAACAAATGACACCCTCTGATATTTTATGGAGCCAAAAATCCAACAGGATTTTTCCTTTGGCTTTTAGATTATTGCAGAAAATAAGCTCTGTGGTCGACAAAAGTTTTATGAATCTTTCACGTTGTGTTCTACAAAACAATCTCCACACATGAACAGAACATTTATGGATTTTGAGGTCGAAATACAATCACCAGAAGTAAAAGCTAAAGTTAGGCTACAAATGAATTAGACAACGGTTGGATGACTTCAGCATCAACACTTCTAACCTTCCGATAAATCTTCTATTCTTTATTTAAAATCTTTAGTTAGTATGGTTTGCAAGAGCACAAGTAGAAATGCAACAAGGCTGTAAAAGTGAGCTAGTGAGATGAGTTTACCTGATGTATAATGTCCCAGACAACCTCTGTAGTCCAATTTAGACACTTGTTAGCAAGCACCTTTTCCAAGACGCATAAAAGCTTAAAAAAATGAATGAGTGCTAACTCGTTTCCAGGTTTTAGGACTCAATCCTCCAGGACTCTATGGAGAAAGATGGAGAAGATTCTTAGAACTAGATGGTGCAGCCATAGATATGTATACATTGTGTGTCCGCCATCTTGGAACAGTTAGGGTTTCATCACTCAATATAAGAATCAGTGATGCCACTACATTGCGCAGTTTCTGGTTGTGAAACCGCCGAGATTTAATATTCCGGAATATTCTATGGAAGCTTGTTTCCGCCACTGAATATAAAAATAAAATAAATTATTGTGACTTTTTATCTCACAATTCTGACGTTTTTTCTCACAATTGCGAGTTTATATCTCGCAATTGTGAGTTATAAAGTCAGAATTGCGAGATATAAAGTTACAATTGTGAGTTATAAAGTCAGAATTGCGAGATATAAAGCCAGAATTGCGCGATATAAAGTCGCAATTGCATGTTATAAAGTCAGAATTGCGAGATATAAAGTCAGAATTGGGTGATATAAAGTCAGAATTGGGTGATATAAAGTCAGAATTGCGAGATATAAAGTAAGAATTGGGTGATATAAAGTCGCAATTCTGAGAAAAAAAGACAGAAGTGCGACTTTTTATTTCACAATTCTGAATTTTTTTATCACAATTGCGAGTTTACATCTCACAATTCTGACTTTATAACACATAATTGCGAGTTTATATGTCGAAATTCTGACATCTTTTCTCAGAATTGTGAGATTTAAACTCGCAATTACGACTTATCAGGCCAATTCTAAGGGGAAAAAAAGACTAACTTTTTTCCCCCTCAGAATAGTTTAAATCTCACAATTCTGACTTTATATCATGCATTTCTGACTTTATAACACGCAATTGCGACTTTATATCATGCAATTCTGACTTTATATCACGCAATTCTAACTTCATATCTCGCAATTCTGACTTTATATCTCGCAATTCTGACTATATATCTCGTAATTCTGACTTTCCATCTCGCAATTCTGAGAAATAATGTCAGAATTTCGAGAAGTAAACTCGCAATTGTGAGAAAAACAGTCAGAATTGTGAGATAAAAAGTCGCAATTACCTTTTATATTTCTCATTCTATGGCGGAAACAAGCTTCCATACATTTCATAGGTGAGAATGTGTTGGTTTGTGTTTTTATATTACAGGTTTTTAAAATATGATAATGTTTTAATTTTAAAGACGACTCCTTCGTCTCAATGTATTGGTTAGTTTGGCAAAATCATCTGCTGAAGTCTATTGCAGATATAGATAATTATACACGAATTTAACTTTGGTTGCAGATTTGCTCTCGAGTGTTCATGGACTGGCTTTGACTGTTGCAATATGGCGGATGACTTTCACATTGCGGCCCATGGAAACAGATGCTAATGAGGCATCGATATATATATTGGTGCAGCATCTACCAGCAGGGCTTATCCACAAGTTTCCTACGCCCCATGAGGCCTTGCGTCAAAACTGGGCGCGACTTCCGGTTGGAAGTAAACAAAGCGCGACTTGACATGCTTGACACTCGTTCATTCAACAGTTGACAGTCATTCAAGTTATTGCGATCCAAACTAGTTAACGATGTGGGAACACAACCTCAACGAAATTAAAAAGGGTAAAATAACAGTACCTTTACCCTCCACAGTCGTTGATTGGGAGTATCATAATAACATTATTAATAATCAATACTCATCAAGGCATGGTGACAGACAGTTGTGCGAGCTGACAAACAATTAAAATAAAAAACACACACTTAGTCATTGTGCTTTGGAGTTTATTCAAAATTATAAATGAATGTGCTGCTTGAATACATTAACTGGCACATTTGGTATTCTGTCAACACAGGCTTTGATTCTGAGTTTAGGTGTAACATCAGTAGCGAACAGCCAAACACATGCTGATAGAGTTTATAGAATATTAAGAATTTAAACAAATGTACACAGGAAGATTCAGCGTCTTTTGGGAGGTGATGGAAACTACAGTCGTTGGCAGGATCAGAGACGGGCTCTGGCAGGATCACTCTGATTTCGTTTTCGGCTTATGTTCAAAACAATCACGTTTAAGCCACTGAATTAGTTTAGTCCGGCTATACATACAACCGCGAACAGCACATGTTGTCCCTGAGCTCCGTAACGACATCTCTCATAAAGATTTGCGTCTTTAAATAGTAAAATAATTCTCCGAAAAACAGCTAGCCTCTTCGCTAACTAACACACAAAATACCATTGGAATGCTACTTCCGCCGCCTCACCGGAAGTTTCACCCACTTTATTTTTTACAGGAGCGCCCCTCGGAAACTTGTGGATACTTGGATCTTGATAACCAGCCAATCTTCGAGCCCTTCGTTTGAGCATTTCAACCAACATCATTGATTCAATTCGATGGCGTGAGTTTTGTCAGGCCAAGGTACGGAAGGTTGTGGAGGAGTGTTCAGAAAAGCGCTTCAAGAACAGCATTTCCTCAGACTCTACTCAGTTAACATACTGACATGTTCACCTTTAAAGTTTTGACTAACTGTGTTTCTAAGCGCTGAATGTTGGGAGCTTTCAGGCATGCGGGGTTTCCTTGAGCCTGTCAGGAAAAAAAAACTTTCAGTATAGTGAACTTTCATCTCTGTTTCAAAAAAATAAAAGTCCACAAAGCCAGTGAGAGATCAGCCCTACAGCTGGGTCTAATTACTGCAGGCATTCAGACCCTCTAGTGTAACGCAGGGAAAATAACTTCTCTCTCTCTCTGTCTGTCTCCTCAGCTGAGAGGGAGCAAAGGGATGTGGTCTCTCACTCTCTGATGCCAGAATGAGAACTTACACCCGTGGTGCACCAACAGTGTTCTTTATAAGTGCACTGTGGATTCTGGCATCCCCGGCTCTGGCTCAAGTGGACCCCAGCGGAGGCATTGCGTTCCTTGGAGGGAACTACGAGGGAACTCACCCCATGCTGTACTTCGGCCAGGCGGAGGTTGAGGAGCTGCAGCGGGCGTCATTGGGGACGCACAAGGCTTTGGCCCGACAGATCCGGGAGGCTGGGGAGGCCATCCTGGAGCGACCGGAGGAGTACCTGCCCCCCTGGAGCCCTGCTGAGTTTAGTGCCCGCTGGAATGAAGTGTATGGGAACAACTTAGGCCTGCTCTCTATGTTCTGCATGCTGTACCCTCACCGTGCCGGTGCGCTGGATGTAGCCAAGGAATACATGGAGCGCATGGCTGTACAGCCCAACTGGTAAAATAATGTGAATGTGTGTCTGTGTTTGATGTGCTTCTTGAAGGGTAATTCCACCTGTGGAGACATGAATATTTATTGAAATTGGGTCATATATGTAGTAGAATTGTATCATGAATTTCTAATTTGGGACCTTCTTGGCCGATAAATGCAGAAAATGACTTTTTAGTGCTTGTGGATTTTTGTGCGTTCCATTCGACCGTATGTGGACTGCGAAGTGGACTTCACAGGGTATTCCGCCATCTTAAGTGAGATTCCAATTCGAAGGGAACGAACATGTTCAGTTCGAAGGGCACTGCAAACGACATAGGGAATAAGGGAACATCGATACATCACTTAACAGGAAGTCCACTTCAACTGATATACCTTGTTCAGGGAGTAGGGAGCAGTGAACACTGCGTAGGGACCCTGTCGAATGGAACGCACCTCACGACTCAGCTCCGCAGGCCACTCCCACAACTCCGCCCATCATTGTAGACTAGAGTTGAGCTCCACTCTACGCTACCGCCTGGAAATCATTTCGTACAATGAAATCCGATAATGCGCGCTAATATAATATGACGGCGTAAGAGCGTCAAGGCGGCGCCCGCGCCATCAGCCAATGGATTGGCGTGATTCTATACGGGCTTCAGACAATCGGCACACTTACTCTGATGCGTAATTTTACACGTGAAATGCAGCCAAACCTTGGAGCGTTTTGTCTTCGGCATCTTCATTAATCCCCTCACTATCAGACGTGCCGGGAGTCTCCTGCATATTGATAACGTCTCCCTGATGCGCGCAAATTAGTTAAAATCGCCCAGAATCTAGAGAGAGTGAGCAAGAGCGAGCATGCGAGAAGCAAACCATATAGTGCGCGCACGAGGGAGAGAGCGAGAGAATTTATGTATGTACGCCTCATGACACAGAGACTCGAGACCTAAATTTTCGTTCTTATTCGGTCTGGTTATTACCGTTTACATCGGAACCGGATCCCTATTGGCACCGCGTTTCGGTACCCAACCCTATCCATAATGCATCCGTCTGCGTATTAAGTCCCTTCGTCCATATTTTCAAGTTTCTGCCGGTGAATTGAAATCAAACGCACTGGCACTGATCTGTGATTGGTCTGTTAGCGCATTAGGTCCAACCCCCTATGGATGGGTTTGAAAGGGTGGGATCTAGTGCTTGTAGTCTTTACAGAAATCCCCCCTCTTACACTTCCTCCTACAATGACGTAAAATGACGATTTTTGCATCATTGTTGGAGGAAGTGAAAAAGGTAAATAGCGGATTTCTCTCGCCTCAGGGGAAAATGAGAGTGTTGCACAACCATTCAATAGTATAACTGGATTTCTAATTGAAGTCTTAATGCAAATGGGTGGAGTGTCCCTTTAAAGGCCTTCGGACGTGGAGCTTTGTATGATGCGTTGATGTAATTTCCACTGAAATAGGAATCTAAGGCGGGACATATTGAATCTTTTCAAATAGCCAATAGCATTTAGTTTACCTCACAGACTGCAAGTCGTACTTACAGCACCATGGAAGCAAATCTGAGTGCTGATGAAAGGTTGGATTTATGTGAAAGTATAAACTCTTCAGTCCCCTTTTTTGCATTTCGTTAGCTTTAATTTTGTCTTGTGCTAAAATGCTTAAAGGCCCACTGGAGTGCCTTGGTACGCACAGCTTTGTTTGATGCGTTGACGTAAGTTACACTGAAACAGGAAACTAAGGCGGGACAAATTGAATGGCTCCTCACCTTTTCAAATAGCCAATAGCGTTTAGTTTACCTCACAGACTGTGAGTCGTACTTGACCGCACCGTGGAAGCGAATCCGAGCGCTGACGATATGATGGATTCAATAGTTGAGGTGTGAATAAATTCTAGCCATTTCATTCTTAACTAACGTACAGTTGGAAAATTGAATAAAACTTTAGCGTATGAGCAACCGAATACACATCTGCAACCCATATTGCTCTGTGACGTGTCAACGGTCGCTTTGGCCAGGTGGTCCCGGGGACTGCGGGTGAAAATTAGCTTCGGCTAACTCTGGCACAAAGCATCTCTTCGTAAGACTAATGTATTTTGTGCATTGTCCCTGATAAATAAATAAAATAAAGGAAATAAAGCAAAGTCTGTTTATAGCAGATGTGATGAGAAGCTGAAGTCTGCGGTGATGTCATAAAAATCCATGATCCATTTTAGCGGAGTAAAGGACTGTAAGTTTTGAATGCTTATATCTCCTAAACGCAAATTTTGTCATTGTTTTGGAACACATCAGCTTATTGATAACCTTACGGCTAACATATTTGTACTAAAAGCTAAATAACTTAAAATTTGATTTCAGGGTGCCTTTAAGCACCCAAAACACTTGTGACAAAGGTTCGATATACTTTTTTGTTCTTTGCTTAGGGGTAAAAAGAATCTTTAAATTCCTTAGCAGCTGAATACGGTTAGCAAGCATCCCGACGCCACCCACGCGGCTGTGGCTTTAATAAATAAGCAGTTAAGAATGCAATGATTGTAGCGGTGTTTCAGTGGCACTCCAGCCAAAGGAAGTCACGTCAAGTTTGTTTATTTACCACTTTATATAGTAGATTGCTTCAAAACAAGTAGGTTTGAATCGTGCTCGGAGCGTTGCAAGTAGAACTGGTTACATTGGTGCCGTGACCCGGGTGGGATTGAGGCTTGGGGGGGTGAGCTATGCAAGTAAACCTCACTGCCCCGGCCTTAAGAGGTTCACTAGGGATTGACGCTAGTGGCTGCGGTCTTTATCGTTCTTGAATGCGTGCCCACCTTCCATGCCAGTTGACGCTAGTTCGAATCCCGCTTGGAGCAATGCCAGTATGACCAGTTATACCTGCAAGGTGCTTTAATATTAAGCATTCATTAGATCTTTTTAGTAAAGGCTGAGCACTAATATGATCCTAAGCAACAACTGAAAGGGTTTTGTGAGGCATTTATTCACAGTATTGTGAGCTTTTTTCGCAACACAACCCAGAACACACTTTAGAATTTCCCTGGATTGACCTCAAATATTCAAGTTGTCAGTTAGGGTCGCACTTATTTTTTTAAGTTGAAACAATATTTTTTAAGTGAAAAAGCCACAACCAATTTTGTTTTCATGAACATAAAAAGCATATTGAATTCAGATTCAAACAGGTGCACAAATTTTGTTATTATCTTCATTTTAAAGGAGTAGTTCACTACTAGTTAAAAAAAAAAACTTTTGCTGATAATTCACTCACCCCCATGTCATCCAAGATGTCCATGTCATTCTTTCTTCAGTCGAAAATAAATTAAGGTTTTTTATGAAAACATTCCAGGATTTTTCTCCATACAATGGACTTCAATGGGAACCAAACGGTTCAAGGTCCAAAAGACAGTTTCAGTGCAAACTACAAACTGTTCAAAGGGCTTTAAACGATTCCAGACGATGAATAAGGGTCTTATCAATCGAAACGACTGCTCATTAAAAAAAAAAGACAAAGTTTAAGTTTTATAAATTCATTCATTTTGATGCACGAGTTCGAATAGGAGAGTCACGAACGCACGTCACAGAACAGAGCAAGGCGACCATTTGAGCTTATAAAACTTAAACTTTTTTTTTTATTAAATGAGCGATCGTTTCGCTTGATAAGTCCCTTTGAACAGTTTGTACTGAAAGTGTCTTTTGGACCTTGAAGGTTTGGTTCCCATTGAAGTCCATTACATGGAGAAAATCATCAAAAACCTTCATTTCTTTTCGACTGAAGAAAGAAAGACATGGACATCTTGGATGACATGGGGGTGAGTAAATTATCAGCAAAAGTTTAACTCTCCAAATCTGTATATAAGGATTTGCTGGAAAACCTCTGCTATATACAGCCATTTGTCACTTTCTGCAGATGTATCCATACATTTAGATTCATACATCTGGCAGATGCTTCCAACTTGCTTTGCATTCAATCTACACATTTTTCCTTATGCTTTAGAAAGATGTATTCTCACCTACGTAGATGTGTTGCAAGATCTTTAAGTAGAGCCAAGTTTGCTATTCTTAAAACCAGATGAAACACAATAAACACCTTCTATATTGGCCTACACTCGATTGGATGTGTTATTGTTCAGAAACTATCCCAGATCCACCCTGTAATAGGTAAGGTACTTAGGGCCACAATGTCTAATATATAAGCATAAACCATTATTATTGTTATTATTATTATAACATGTTTAACACATTCCATGTTTCTAAGGCCACAAGGACTCTCTTTTTCAAAACATATGGTTTTAGTTTATGAACCAGAATTGCTGATTGCTGTGTTTGTTGTCACTGTACCTTCTAGGGTTAGTTCACCCAAAAATGAAAATGATGTCATTAATGGCCCGTAAGACCTCGGTTCATCTTCGGGAGACAGTTTAAAATATTTTAGATTTAGTCCGAGAGTTTTATTAAATTTTATTAAATAGTTACTAACTAACCCACTGATGATGTCTTTATTTCCTTTCTGGACAAGGACAGTATACCGTACATACATTTCCAATGGAGGGACAGAAAACTCTCGGACTTAATCTAAAATATCTAAAACTGTGTTCCTAAGAGGTCTTGCGGGCTTGGAACGACATGAGGGTGAGTCATTAATGAATTTGTGGGTGAACTATCCCTTTAAGACCTCTATCTTGACAATACTTGCTTCTTTTAAACTGAATATCTCCAAAATGTTGGCCCAGCCAAACCTGCCTCTGACGCCACTAACACAAAAGCCTCTAATGCAGTGAGTGACAGGTAGACCTGCCTCTGATGTGTCTAAACTTGCGTCTGATGCTTCGGATACGCTCATATCGCTTGCTCTATGTCACTGATTTATTAACATCAGTCTGATGGCCAAACAATAACTGCAGATTTTGACCTCAAAAAACTCCAAAATAGGACATTTTTACGGTTTGATCTAAAAGTAAAAAAATAAATAACACAAAATGCAGGGGATCAGCGCTTTAAGCTAAAAAAATCCTTTCTGTAAAGAGTAAAGTTAGTTTTTAGTCGTTTAAGCCCTTGTCATAATCCTCCCAAAGCTAAGACATGTTGCCCATCAAATGTATCAAAGGCTGAATTATTGCTGTCCCCACAATATCTAATTTCAGTTTATTCCATAATAGCAAAAACTATGGATTACCTTGAACTATGAATCACATTGACCCAGATTCCACTGTCATCATTTTAATCCAACACATTCGTTCTTTTATTTGGAAAGTGCGCTGCCTCCACCTTACATAACATCAATTGCAAAATGGCTCAGTAGGTTAGATACATCTCAAATCATTTAGCTAAGACAAAGTCTTCACACTTGTGAATATTCATGGATGACATTTATTCTTAATTATAAGTCGGCTCCAGTCATTGGGCAAGTCTTGAGTCACAGAAACGAGCGAGTCATTGAATCATTCATCAGTCTTGGGATGATTCTGTGGAATGATTCACTCTTTAACGAAGCTCCCGTCACGTTCCTTCATTCAGGGGACCAGGGTTACATATTCAACCCATACATTTAAGTTATCCAGTTATATTTGGAGTTATATTTTGGTTTTCAAAAATGTGGGTTTATTCATCCGTTCAAATATTGAAAGTGTCGGTTTTGCTCACCTCCTCCAGTGAGTTCTCAGAGTGAGTGCTGATGTTTGTGGATGGTTGGCTGGTTGGGGTTAACTGCTGTGGTTCTGCACTCTCATTTACACTGCCGCCAGCATGTAGTGGCCAACCAGGACCAGCCCAACGCAAACCTCCAGCTTCTGGAACTCATAACATCGTCTGTGTTATTACACACACTCCGGATTGTAGGTGTAGCGGTAGCACTGATTCAGATCTACAGCCTCCACTGCTCTTTCATTGCTTTGTCAAAGCCAAAATCTGTTACACATTTGCTACTAGCAGACACTTGTTTGTTACCAAAGTAAGTGGTTCTCAAATTGCATGAAATTTTGTTCTACCATTTCTCTCCTGGTAATGCTGTCCAGTGAGTAGCAATTGAAATGCAGCTCACTTGAAGAAATGTACTGTAGTGTTGACATTAATAATGTATGTGGACATTGTTTATCTACTGTATGTGTATTAACCTAAATCAGCTCTTTTTAAAGCGGTCAGTGTCTATTAAAAGTTATTGCGATGGTATCATAGTACAGTAATATTTGCGTTCTGAGACGAAGTTCATGTCTGTTGTCATGTTTGGTAAAACATATTATTACACTTAAATACTTAATTATCTCACCATTTTGTTTATTTTTATTAAATTATTTTTATTTATTTATTTTTTTGTCCACTTTACATGAAAAGAAATTAATATCGGCTAAAAATAAACTGGAAAAAAGTAGGGCTGACACTTTTTAATGTGTTTCTTAGAAATGATGTGATAATAAAATAAACTAGGGCTGTCAAACGATTAATCGCGATTAATCGCATCCAAAATAAAAGTTTGTGTTTACATAATATATGTGGGTGCAGTGTGTAGAATTATTGTATATATCTAAATACACACATGCTTGTATTTAAGAAATATTTTCATGTATATACTGTGTATAGATTTATATATAATTTATATTATATATAAATATAAATATTTTTTTTCTTAAACATTTGTGTATTTATATATATACAGTATACAAAATAATTATACACAGTGCACCCACATATATTATGTAAACACAAACTTTTATTTTGGATGCGATTAATCGTTTGACAGCCCTAAAATAAACCTAATTAATCCGACCCCCGACCCCTATGTGAATTCTGTAATTCTTCCACAGAACAAATGGATGAAGTAACACATAAAACTATAATTCTAACTGTTTTTTTTTTTTGTTTTTTTTGCTAATTTGATTTTCTGCTAACCAACCTACAGTATTTTTACAGTACAATAACTTAAATAACTCTATATGGCCAGAAATGATCTTCTGATAAAAGTTTAAACTATCCTCAGGATATTTTATGATCAGTTCACATAACAAGAAACTGGAAATCTCTATGAATGTAAAAATCCCTCCTGGCAATACAAATCTCTGATTAGTTAGCATATTTGAGCAGCTTTCCTCTTTGCAATTGCTGTTCTTTTAAGCTCTATAAACAGAAACAGGTTTTATTTTCTGGCTAATGTTGTGTGAGAGTATGTTCAGACGGCTGTTTTGTTTCAGGATGGTGAAAGATGCTCCGTGGGATGAGGTTCCTATAGCGCACTCCCTGGTTGGCTTCGCTACGGCGTACGACTTCCTGTACGAGTACCTTAGTAAAGTTCAGCAGGAGCGTTTCCTGCAGGTGATCGGGAACGCTTCGCGCTACATGTATGAGAAGTCTTACCACCGCGGATGGGGATTCCAGTACCTCCACAACCACCAGCCCACCAATTGTGTTGCTCTTTTGACTGGCAGTCTCGTGGTCATGAACCAAGGTGAGTCTAACATTTCTTTAGCGTTGTATGTCACATTGTCACATAAAGTCATGTTGAAAACTGTTTTTTTTTTTTTTGGTTTTTTTTGACTGGTCCAGTTCTAATGTAAACAGCCTGAAAGATGGGACTTCCGTTCCTGCAACTGCTAAATTGAGCGTTACCAATTCTTCTATTCATTTTTCTGTGATCGGTCTGTTCAGTCCCCTTTATATTGTTTATGACTCTATGGTCCGAAAGCAATGTAGGAACTAGGAAGGCATCAAGGCACGTCTGAATCCAATGTTGGCTTCGCTTCCTGTCTTCTGAGAAACCTTCATCTGATCGTTTTTTGAAGGCACTATAGATCAGTGTTGTAGTACTCGAGACTCGGACTCGTCTCAGACTCGGTCTCGAGACCATATTTTAATGGTCTTGGTCTTGTCATGGACTCGTGTCCATTTGGACTCGGAATTGACTCGTACTCGAACATTTTTTTTTTTAGGACTCGGAATTATTCCCGAGTCCACTCGAGTTCAATTCAAAATATTTTTCATGATTATTAATGTATGTTAATAAAATATTTCTTTAAATAGATTGACACGCCCAGTGATTGGTGATTTTCTAGTGCGCAACGGCGCATGACAAATTGTAATAAAATTACTTTTAACACCATCTACTGTGTGGCCTTTTTACCCTAAACTGATCATATTTTTTAAACTCTAAGTAAATTCAGTAAAAAAAAAAGGATTTCTCTAAGTAAATAAAAGTAAATTAGGTAATCAACCCTCACTGGTCTCGGTCTCGACTCGGACTCGACCGTCTCTGGTCTCGGACTCGACTCGGACTCGACTCTCTATGGACTCGGTCTTGACTTGGACTCGAGTGAGGTGGTCTCAACTACAACACTGCTATAGATGTATCCTTCACTGCCTTTGATATCCCACAATCCTTTGCGTGACAGTTGAGCTAAGGAATAAAGATGGCGTCTGAAAGATGTGGTTGGTGGTCATCTGCCTAAGCTTTCGGATGCAGCCATTGGTGTTTAAATAATGAACGTGGAATCGAGGTCTATTTGGAAATGCTGTTGTATGAAATGGAAGTAGGGATCATCTACAGGATTGTACAGGGGACTTGACTTTTTCCATTGGTTGTGGATTGGATTGTGAAAAGAGAGCGTTGTATACATGAATGGATAGGGATCTGAGTGTGAATGGCTTTTCTGCAGCGTGGGCTTATACATCAAAAGCAAATTATGGCATTTTAATGAAAAAATTATTTAAAAAATGTATATATATATATATATATATGACCTGTTCTATGCACAGTTCCAACACAATTATAAGCTCATGACAAGATTGTAAAACTTTTATATTTTTAGGATTCTTGAAAAGGGACAAAATGAAAATATCTGTAAAGTACATATGGACTAGGCCTAGACTTCGCCCACAGGAATTCAGTCGGTGAAACACATATCGAAAAGTTCACAACCACTTAAAAGCTCAAATAACACATTTTAAATGGAACAAAAATATGATTCCTCTTGCCTATAATTAGTAACACTTAGAACCACAGAAGACGAAGAGGATTACAAAAGAACATTCGATTTATTAAAAACAAGTGTGCTGGTGCACAGACATCAACCTACAAATGAACAGGACAAAGGGAGGGACTTAAATACACAGTGATGATTAACTAAAGTGACGAACAGCTGTGAAGAATGTGTTTGTGTCCATGGAGAAATGCATATCCATGTGGCATATCCAAACTAAAACAAAGGGAACACATGCCATGAATGAAAACAAAACAAACAGTCCCAGATAGCAAACTGACATTGAATCAACGTGGAAATATGACATCGAAACAACGTTGATCTGACATTGTTTTGCTCATCGATATAACGTTGAACCAACGTCAGACGCGTCATTCTTTCAAAACTAACGGAAAATCAACTTGAAATCAACGCGTTGTTTCAATGTTATGAAAGCAAACCAATTTTCGATTTTCATTTAGCTTTGAAGAATGCCGCGTCTGACGTTGGTTTAACGTTAATTCGATGAGCAAAATCAACGTTGTTTCAATGTCATGAGAGACGTCGTTTCCACGTTGATTCAATGTCAGTTTGCTGTCTGGGGTGTGTGTGTTCAGGAACCCAAAACGCTGTAGTCAAAATGATGTTCTCTAATAATTGACAGCATACCTCACATACTTTTTTTGAACACCCCCCCCCCCCCCTTTCTCTCAAAAAAATCCTGTAACAGCACTTCTTAAAGGAGTAGTTCACTTTTTAAAAAAAACCTTTTGCTGATAATTTACTCACCCCCATGTCACCCAAGATGTCCATGTCTTTCTTTCTTCAGTCGAACAGAAATTAAGGTTTTTTTCTCCATATAATGGACTTCAATGGGAACCAAACGGTTCAAGGTCCAAAAGACAGTTTCAGTGCAAACTGTTTAAAGGGCTTTAAATGATTCCAGGCGATGAATAAGAGTCTTATCAAGCGAAACGATCGCTCATTTAAAAAAATAAAAAAACAAAGTTTAAGTTTATAAGCTCAAATGGTCGCCTTGCTCTGTTCTGTGATTCGCATTCATGACTCTCCTGTTCGAACTTGTTTATCAAAATAAACAAATCTTTTTTCGTGTCATTTGGTTCATTCAATGAACAAAATGAACGAGTTGACTCGGGAAAAGATTCATACATTTTGATGAACGAGTTCGAACAGGTGAGTCACGAACGCATATCACAGAACAGAGCAAGGCGAGCATTTGAGCTTATAAAACTTAAACTTTGTTTTTTTTATTTTTTAAATGAGCGATCGTTTCGCTTGATAAGACTCTTATTCATCGTCTGGAATCATTTACAGCCCTTTAAACAGTTTGCACTGAAACTGTCTTTTGGACCTTGAACCGTTTGGTTCCCATTGAAGTCCATTATAAGGAGAAAAATCCTGGTGTTTTCATCAAAAACCTTAATTTCTTTTCGACTGAAGAAAGAATGACATGGACATCTTGGATGACATGGGGGTGAGTAAATTATCGGCGAAAGTTTTTTAAAGGTGAACTACTCCTTTAAATTAGAATATTTCATTTTAATAGAAAGTGAAACTCTGTGCTCTCAATCTGTGGACAATCTGTGACTCCCAAGTAAACCGACATATGGTTTTTGGAGATAACACACGGGTTGTGAAGAAGGAAGGGTCTGCCCGCTCGCTCAGCGTTCCTGCCTGGAATTTAAGGCTGCTCGGGGTCATTCTGCTGAGCTGAACTTAAGCCTTCCTAATTATTTCTCCAGCGAAGCAGTTCACCACATGACTCCAGGATTTCAGCACTGATATTTTCCCCTCGCTCTCTTGCTCTTTTGTGTTTCTCTCTGTCTTTATCCCTCCCCTGCAGCTATTCATAACACAATCTGTCGTTTCTGGCTCTGAAAGTATGTCATTTTGCCTTTTCGAAACAGCTTCTCTCATATCTGTCCAAATATTTGCCCCGCACTTCCCAGCATTCCCATCCCAAGCCGCTCCGTTTCATAGCAGATGATTCTGTATAAAACAACATCATTGATACAGAGTAAATGATGTGGGTTTGTGGAGATCGGCCTGGATGAAGGAACGGTGGCTTAGCTTAAAGGGTTAGTTCATCCAAAACTGAAAATGAAAATAATCATTTACTCACCCTCCTCATGTTGTTCCAAACCCATTAGACTTCCTTTTGTCCATTGAAGGTCCTTGCGACTAAGAATTTGAATGTGCCTTGTATGTGTGTCAAAGACAAAGTTGTAGTTGTGTGTGCTTTTAATGGATGGACAGAAATATATAAATATGTTCCTTTGTGTTCAGAAGATGAATGGAGGTCTTATCGGTTTGGAACGATATAATGACAGATTATTTTTTGGGGGAACTGTCTCTTAAAATGAACTTTGTGTACACAGAACTCCTTGTAATACCAACCAACCCATCAGATATACATTGCACTAGTCGCAACAGTCATGAATTTGGCGGTAGTGTTTTCTTAATATTATTATTATTATTCATTTGCCATTTGATCTTCACTTGGCACTTTTTGAAGCTTGCCTGGTTTTGTAGTTTGACACTTTAGATCATCAGAGTATGGCACGTCTGATCTTCAGTCAAGCGGAAACGTCCCACCATCACACTCTTTTGGTCTCACTTCATCTGTAGCTATTCATATAAAATACAAGGCTATGATTTTGGCCGTAGGGGGTTCCACATGAACAGCGTTCCCCAACCTCGGCAGACTGCTAAGCATCTGTTTTCTTCCACCGTCTGGTGCTTCCGTCACAACAAGGTATAAAGTCTCTCATTTCTACTGGAGTGGGACACCATTACAGCTCTCATGAAGACACCTTTGAGATTACTTTTGATGTCTGAGAATGATATTACTTAAGCTTGGGTTTTCTTTGAAAAATGAGTGCGCTTAATTGTATGCGCATTTGTTGTGAACCTCAATTCTTAAAAGTATATTTGATAGTAAAGTATGCAGATAGTTAAGTAGAAGTAGAAGTCCACTTAAGAGAGCACACTTTCATGACTGTTTCTTAACCCACTTAAAGGGTGTAACTCTTTTAGTTTATTCTTAGCTAAAAACACTTAGTTCTTTCAAAAATATATGTGCTCATTAATGTAGATTTACTTCGTTCAAGTAATAAAGTATTCTCGAGAGTGTATATATGCCATTGAAAATACATACGGATAAGGGGTTCTAATGTCGGCCGCCATGTTGCCCCTCCATCTTGAAAGTACATTAGCCAAAGAGGGACATACCCGTTAATTCAAGCTTCGCCTTTCGCGTTTACATTTGAGTCAACACTCATGGACGAGGTCGAACTGGAAGCCATGTTAATCTTGGACTACATTGGCCACCGTAGGAGTTAAAACGAAATCGGAATTGAGAGGAACAGAAACTAAGGCCATGTCCACACTAATACATTTTTCGTATGAAAACGTATATTTTTTTCTCCGTTTTGGCCTTCCGTCCACACTGAGACGCCGTTTTAAGTCAACAAAAACGTATCGTTTGGAAAACGCTCTCCAAAGTGGATAAATTTGAAAACGCCGTTTTCGCGTTGTAGTGTGGACAGTGAAACCGGAGGTATTTCAAAACGATGACGTAAGTTTAGTCATGTGATCCATGTAATACCAATAGATATTCATGTTTATCGCTATTGTGCCTGTTATGTGTTACTGTTATTTTCCCATCTGTATCATCTCAGTGAGCTTTTGTGAAGTTTCACGCATGCGCAGTAAAGTGAAATTAGAAGTTTCTCATCCACAATGAAACGTCGGAGAACGCCTGAAAACGCTAGTGTGGACGGAGAGCGTTTTATAACGAAAACCCCGTTTTCAAATGTATCCGGATTAATGTGGACGTAGCCTAATATTCACTGGATGGTCATATACCTTTTCACCACTAGATGGGGGTAAAAATCACACAGAGTAGCTTTAAAGATGAGTTTAAAAAGTGCACTTTGTAATGATGTCAAATTAAAAGTTTTTAATCAATATAGAAGAAGTACACTTATTTTGATGTTGACTAACATAGAACACATGGAAAGTACTTGATTACATTTTTACGATAACTAGTGTTTTATTCAAAGTTTAAGTTATTAACGACACTGGTGGCCGTTAATGGAACTGCAGCCAGCAACTTATTAACACTCGTGTATGCGTAACACACAAGAGACTGAGTGTGATTCAGGGCCCAGATATACTCTAGGCAAAGTTGTTTTTCTGTCCTTTGCTGAAAATAACAGCGATATACTCTTAACCAACATCCTGACGCCGGCCACACTGCCGAGAGCGACATTTAGCTGAATATATAAATATGTGCTGTGTTTTTCTCTTAATAACAAAATAAACACACAACAAAATGAGCAAGCATCTGATCATAGCGATGTGGAGATGTTTACAAAAGCTCTGCAATTTGTCGTCATCATGTTGACAGGTGAGGTCATTAAAATTATACTGTTTTGATGGTTATGTTATAAAGAATATTTGAGACTACATATGAGACGATGGCTTAAATAAATCCCTTTTCTTCGCATGACACATTGACATTATAGTACAGAATGGCTCTTTTGGCATTTTCCCTGAACATTGTATAAGCATTTCAGGAAGAGAAGCTTTCGCACTTGCCTCGAGTACCTTATTGCTTTTATAAAACGGTTACCACACAATACAATTATTAAAGTAAAAAAAAATGTATTAGTTCAACTTTCATGAAGTAAAATCACTAAAAGCCTTCCTTCCGCTGGAAAAAATAGTCCCTGACCGTGAACAGCAACAACGGTCCAATGTGTAATATGCATGAAAGCTCAAATAAACACAACATAGGAACCGCAGTGTTGTGCAGTGATACAAAGAGCCATTGAGTGAAGCGGTCATAGCCGTGTGTTATCATGATTAAAGCACAGCTATTGACCAATCAGGATCAAGGATTGGAACTCACCGTTTTATAAGTTTAATTACACACTGCTCATTGGGAATAAAAAGCAACTCTCGATTAATACATGAAAATATCTTACATATATCCCCATTGATATCAATCTCAATAGAAATGACAATAAAGTATTTTTGACTTGTCAGTACTTTCAATTATATACAAAGTAGAAGTAAATTTAAAGGGTTAGTTCACCCAAAAATGAAAATTCTGTCAGTATTTACTCACCCTCATGTTGTTCCAACCCCGTAAGACCTTCGTTCATCTTCGGAACACAAATTAAGATATTTAAGATATTAAGATCGCTCCTGCATACTAGTCCATAGGCTTCTTGAGGGAATGACAATTGATGGCCTCGAAAAGTCATTAAAGACATCGTTAAAATAGTCCAAGTGACTACATCAAATGACGAGAATACTTTTTGTGCGCAAAAAACAACAAAAATAACGACTTTATTTCAACTATTCGTTTATTTCTCCCTCTGCACGAGTCAGGTTACTAGTTTAATAGCGTAAGCTTCTGTTATTGTACGTCACACGCATCACACACATGACCAGCGTCGGCCAATAGTGAGCCTACGTGTGACGTAGCTTTACGCAATCACACTACGTTAACTGACTACAGGCCCATGGAGAAGGAAGTGAATAATTGAAAGTCGTTATTTTTGTTGTTTTTTTGCGCACAAAATGTATTCTCGTCGTTTTGATAAAGTTAAGATTGAGCCCCTGTAGTCACTTGGACTATTTTAACGATGTCTTTAATGACTTTTAGATGCCAGCAAGAGTCACTCCCTCAAGAAGCCTATGGACTAGTATGCAGGAGCGATCTTAATATCTTAAATATCTTAATTTGTGTTCCGAAGATGAACGAAGGTCTTACGGGGTTGGAACAACATGAGGGTGAGTAAATACTGACAGAATTTTCATTTTTGCGTTTTAACTTTACATTCAGAAACACACTTTGACCATATTTCAAAGACAACAGAATTATGAAATTACATATAAAGATGTAATACTTGGATGAAAAAGCACTTTAACTGTATTTAATTGAAATTTAAACTACATTTTCATTTAATTATAAGCCAAATTTAATATCAGTGTCCAGAAACATGACATTCAGTCCACACTTAGTCTTTAGTCTATCCTTTTAAAGTATTTCTTTTTCGGTTATTTCAGTGTAATGCTTTACCCAAACTTAAAATTCAAGGTCAAGAGCGAGTGTATTGTGCTGTGTGGCATACTGCATAGTTTGTCCAATGCGCACAGTACACAAACAGCAAAAATAGCACCAGTGGTGTGATGTCTGACTCTCCAAACACACCGGTTCTCATTCAACCATACCTTCATTGAGCTAAACATCGCTGGACTAAAATTAGAGCATACTATGCGCTTCATAGACTGTTTACACTAGAAAAAGACTGCCAATCATGGCAAAGACTGTCAATTTAACTAAACGCCAAAAGCAGCTGAAGAAGTTATTCAGACGAACAGAAAAAGGGCTTTGTGGAATGAAGTGTGTTTTCTACTGTGAATGTTTGCCTAATACGGTGCAGTCAGATTGGATAACTCCAGCTTGTGTGCAGTCCACTGAGTTGGTGATAGCATGTGTTTGTGTCAATGTTGTTGTTCACTGAGAGTAATTCGTGTTTGATTGTTAACCGGTGCGTGTGTGTGTGTGTGTGTAAGAGTAACTTAGATACACAGTAGCTGTTTGTCGGAGGATCTGCTGTGTTCCAGGAAAGCTGTGGTGTGGCAGTATTACTCAAACTGATGACTTGTGGTCTAAATATTTATGTGGTTCTTCTCAGAATCACCCAGGCATGCTGGGAGAGGAGTTGGGGGTACATTTGACACATTTTCCTGAAATTAAGAGCGCTAACTGAGAGTTTAGCTCATATTAGTACAGGAAGTTTTGCTTTTTTGCCTTCTGCTTCTTAGAGTTATAAATATAACCTGTACGATTCATCATTTAGACCATCAAACGCATCTCAGTGTGGTTTCCGTATGATCTCTACTTGCTGAAATGAGCTGGCTATAAGAGCAAAGAACTGCTTTCTGCTGACACAAGCCCATTTACGTGCACATCAGAAACAGGGTTATTCCAGAGCAGCTCTGTAAACATGAGCGCTGTTTTCCTTTACGCCATTGAAGGAATTCAGTTGTTTAGTCCTGTTTTGACTGATGTTGTTGTCGTTGATAATGTAATATTATGGACGGTTTTGTGTCTGTTTTATGGCTTATTACTAATTATGATGTGGAAGTTTAAGTTCAAGAAAAACATTTACTTCTTTATAATGTTCCATTGCAATATGTGCTGTATATTCAGACTTTAAAAGCAAAATCACTGTTAAATTATTATTACTATGATATTTTTTTTGTCGCCCGAGTCGCAGTGGCGACTATATAACAGAAAATTCCCTCAAAGCTAAATTTGTAAAAACTTTTTTTTTTTTTTAACCAATTAACAAAAATGTATTAACCCTCAAGGGATGGATTGGTCAGTACCGCCTAAAATGACATACTTTTACAAATGTGTACTTATCTTAAAAAGTATTCATGATAGAGAGGTGCGTTTTATTTTATTTTTTTGCCGTCTTCCTCATATTCCGCTGAAAACAGTGATAACTTACCCGGCTTGTATATACACATTGTCAAAGGCCAATCCCAGATAGCAAACTGACATTGAATCAACGTTGAAACGACGTCTCTCATGACATTGAAACAACGTTGATTTTGCTCATCGAATTAACGTTGAACCAACGTCAGACGCGGCATTCTTCAAAGCTAAATGAAAATCGAAAATTGGTTTGCTTTCATAACGTTGAAACAACGCGTTGATTTCAAGTTGATTTTCCGTTAGTTTTGAAAGAATGACGCGCCTGACGTTGGTTCAACGTTAATTCGATGAGCAAAACGATGTCAGATCAACGTTGTTTCGATGTCATATTTCCACGTTGATTCAATGTCAGTCTGCTATCTGGGATGGAATCGATGTTGTTTGGCAGATTCACAAGCAACAACTAATGGAAAATTGCTGATGGGGAAATATTTTTCTTACTGAATCAGGGGAAGGTTACTAGATGTATTTTAACAAATCGAAGGTCTCTGTAGCCTTGTATGGGGGAGAGCGCGGATCGAGATTTAAATGAGAGAGAGACAGAAGAATTATATATATATATATATATATATATATATATATATCAGTGGCGGCTGCTGGTCTTTCAAAGAGGGGAAGCTCTTCTTTTTTCTTCTTCTTTTTTTTAAACTCGACTGTCAGGTGTGGGGATGGTGAAAAGAGCGAGGACTCGATGGGCTTTATTTTATTGATAAAAACAACACAAAAAAAACAAGGGGAATAAATTGGGAGCAAAAAAGGCAGGTAACGAGGGAGGACAGGTGGGGCAAAATAACTAATAATCAGGAAACAAGATGGGAGTCACAATGACAGGAAAGCACATATGGCACAACAAACACATGACAAGCACAAGCCATGTGCTCATACCAAACATGACAAAAACACATGACCAATAAAACAAATTAAAAAGCAATTGTGCTCACACAAAACGAGACCTGAAGAACGATGAGAACACTCATAAGACACGTGTTCACACAGAACATGACAACATGAAAGCACACAGCTAGTTTAAAACACAAGCTGTGTGCTACACAGCACAAGACAAAACATGACATGAAAGCACGCGGCCGATGTAAACACAAACCATGTGCTACACAATACACAACACACACAGAGCGAACACGACAAGACAGAACGCTAACGTTACGCATGAGTACGACCATAAGGTCATCCTGTGCACTCACAACCGAAAACAAACACGGGGAGAATGCATGTCCGAATCCCAACACAAAAGTGAAACCAAACTAGACAGATGTGCCGTGATTCAAACACCACGCCCGCACATGTAACGAGACACCTGACATCGACGGAAGAAATGTGGGAATTAGGTTGAACTGTGAAATATCTGATGAAAATTGCAAATACTAAGAAATATGTTACAGTAGTTCGTCTTTCGAGTAAAATACACACAAAATTCGCGACGAGACTGAGCACGAAGTCTTTAAACTAGCTTCCGCGTCAGCGATTTTTTTATTGGGTGAAATCACTGTCAATCAAAAGGAGATGCAATCCTCCAATCATCACGCGGACGCCCGGACGCCAGGCCAGCCCACTTCCCTATTAACCCCAGAGACGCCCGGCGTCCGTGGGCGGGACATAATCGCAGCATTTATCCAATGACCGTCTACTTTAACAGCACTGAAAAAAACTGTTCAAAGCAGCCCCATTGAAGTCAATGGACGCCGAGCTTCAACGGGGAAATGCCATAGGAAAACGCATGCACTGTGACGCGCTACAGGAGGCGCTGCATGAGAAGGAGATCAAGTCAGCCGACTCGAACTCGTCTTCGAGATTACCGTGTTCTAACGCATTTTTACTCATTAAAATGTTAACACAATAGTACACATTTGATCATTATTTGTTTGACATTATAGGGGAAGCTGAGCTTCCCTTGCAGTCTTAAAGAAATCTCCACTGATATATATATATATATATATATATGTATATAGTATACCAACTCCTGCTCGGAGATCGAGATCTTCCTGTCCATACCGCAGGCTGATCGGCTATAGACCTTATGTAGCCCCGCCCCTTTTCAGCGAGTGCGCTCGTTGTCTTTTGACTTCCGGTCTGTATTTCCACTGCGATCTTGCATAGGTATGAATGAACTGCTCGTAAAAAAAAATTCCCGTTCGACATTTGTTAAGAAATATGCTTACGATAAACATTACAATGCTCATGATAACTTTTGTTAACTCTACAATAAGTAAATCCACTTCACCAGCTAATTACTCCTCGACAGTGATGCCATAGAAATATACAGAACCGGAAGTTCAACGACAATATTCTAAAGATGACGGCACCCACGTTTCTCTGGTGCATAAGGTTTATAGAGAGCCTAAGTCTCGCCCCTCCGCTTCCGGGAAAAAATACCTTATTTCGGAAAAAATATGTGTGGTAGTCAATGGCGAGAGACAACAAATATTTTGATCTGGTTTGAATTGTGCCCTGAATTACACATATGATGTTTGTCAATTTAAAAGATAATTCTGAAAGTCAAAAACGTCGCAGTTTGTGACAAAACAGAAGAGTAACTTGTAGTTTTATGTGAAAATCGTTCAATGAACTACATCTCCCGGGAAGCGAAACAACGAGCGAGATCCGCTGCTCGTGTGGGTGCAGTCTAAAACACTCAGGCATGACGGCGTAACGTTACGATTATGATGTAAGACTATAGAAACAATGACAGACATTAGCCTCAGTAAAGTTAGCTTCATTCATTGAGAGAAAATGTGCGCTTTTGGGGTTTGTAGTCTTTGTTAATTACGTATTTTCACAGCCTTATACCTCAACGGTTTCACATCAAACGGCGACTTTCTTTACTTTAAAATGTATCTTTTAAATTGACAAACATCATATGTGTAATTCAGGGCACAATTAAAACCAGATAAAAATATTTGTTGTCTCTCGCCATTGACTACCATACAATATTTTTCCGAAATAAGGTCACATGGTGGTCGACCGAAAGGGGAGGGACTTATTTTGTATGTTCGAAATCACCTTAAATGTGTAGAAGTGCATTATAATTCCTCGAAAGAACTTGAAAGCATTACTGTTTCTATTGTATTGTACCCTCATATGTCCTTTACTCTTACAGGTATATATATATATATAAATTAGCGTCTGGTTTAGGACATGCCTTTTTGGGCGTTAAATAATGGCTAGCGTAAAACCTTCGTAAATTACCTTGATGATTCATTTGAATACAGATACTTTGCGTCTGAAAGAGAAACTCCTACAAATGCATATGCAATAAGGTCCGCCGCTTCAGGAAACTGCCTTCTAATCACAACTAATCTCTATGTAATATTTTTTATGTTTCTGTATATTTCAGGATACCTCCAGGAGGCGTACCTCTGGACAAAACAGGCTCTTTCCATCATGGAAAAGTCCATGGTGCTTCTCCAAGATGTGACGGATGGCTCTCTGTACGAGGGTGTGGCCTATGGGACGTACACCACTCGTTCACTCTTTCAGTACATGTATTTGGTGCAGAGGCACTTTGACATCGGCCACTTCAGTCATCCCTGGCTGCACAAACACTTTGCCTTTCTCTACAGGACATTGTTGCCTGGTAAGGCCTTGCTCTGCCTGGTTCTGTGTAGTATCTTACAAGCACGACATTTAAAGGGTCATATCGGAAATGGTTTATTTTATTTGGTCATCTTTTTTTTTTGCTGCTTCCTACAGCATCTACAGTATATAAATGCCCTTTATGAGTAACAATGCTTACTTTATGTGGGCTGCGGTTTTGCTGTTGGGTCCAGTTTATTTTGTGCTGCCCCATTTTTCAATAACAGCCTCTTTGCAAAGCCTGCGTTACATTTGGACAAATTCACAACTTGGTTTCAAAAAATGGGTCTTCAGTTTTGAAAGTCACAGTATGTTTCCATAAGTACATTTAAAAGGTTTTCAGGATATGCCCCCTTTTAAAAATGTTAATAGCTGACAATTGTGGTAATAAAGTGCTTTGCCCATGCCAGTCAAAGCAATAAACTTCTTTTACACATGAGTGGCTTGGTCTCTCACCTTAGACGGATAGTTCACCCAAAAATGAAAATTATCCCAAAATTTACTCACCCTCAAGTCATTCTAGGTGTATATGACTTTCTTCTTTCAGCCGAACACAATCAAAGTTATATTTAAAAATGTCCTGGCTCTTCCAAGCTTTATAAAGGGAGTGAAAAGTAACTGGAAGAATACCAGATTTTAAAGTCCAAAAAAGAGAATTCATCCATCATAAAGTAATCCATAAGAAAAATATACATATTCATAACTTTATAAACTATAATCACTGGTTTCTGGTAAAGGCTGTACTTAAGTCGAGTTCTGGCGGAAGAGCGACCTCTGACCCGACGCATGACGAGCAACCTCTGACCCGATGCATGACGAGCGACCTCTGACCCGAAGCATGACGAGCGACCTCTGAACTGACGCATGACGAGCGACCTCTGACCTGATGCATGACGAGCGACCTCTGAACCGAAGCATGACGAGCAACCTCTGACCCGACGCATGACGAGCGACCTCTGACCCGACGCATGACGAGCGACCTCTGACCCGATGCATGACGAGCGACCTCTGACCTGATGCGTGACGAGCTACCTCTGAACCGAAGCATGACGAGCGACCTCTGACCCGACGCATGACGAGCGACCTCTGACCTGATGCATGACGAGCGACCTCTGACCTGATGCATGACGAGCGACCTCTGACCTGATGCGTGACGAGCGACCTCTGAACCGATTCATGACGAGCGACCTCCGACCCAACGCATGACGAGCGACCTCTGACCAGACGCATGACGAGCGACCTCTGATCCGACGCATTACGAGTGACCCCTGACCTGATGCATGACGAGCGACCTCTGACCTGATGCATGACGAGCGACCTCTGACCTGATGTGTGACGAGCGACCTCTGAACCGACGCATGACGAGCGACCTCTGACCCGACGCATGACGAGCGACCTCTGACCAGACGCATGACGAGCGACCTCTGACCCGACGCATGACGAGCGACCTCTGACCTGATGCATGACGAGCGACCTCTGACCTGATGCGTGACGAGTGACCTCTGACCTGATGTGTGACGAGCGACCTCTGAATCGATGCATGACGAGCGACCTCCGACCCAACGCATGACGAGCGACCTCTGACCAGACGCATGTCGAACGACCTCTGACCCGACGCATTACGAGTGACCCCTGACCCGAAGCATGACGAGCGACCTCCGACCCAACACATGAGGAGCGACCCCTGACCCGACGCATGACGAGCGACCTCTGATCCGACGCATTACGAGTGACCCCTGACCTTGCGCACTACGAGCGACTTCTGACCCGACGTATGATGAGTGACCTCTGACCCGACGCATGACGAGTGACCTCTGACCCGACGCATTACGAGGAACTTCTGAACCGACGCATGATGAGTGACCCCTGACCCGACGCATGACGAGCAACCTCTGACCCAACGCATTATGAGCGACTTCTGACCCGATGCATGACGAGTGACCTCTGACCCGATGCATGACGAGCGACCTCTGATCCGACGCTTGATGAGTGACCCCTGACCTGACGCATGACGAGCGACCTCTTACCAACGCATGATGAGTGACCTCTGACCTGACGCATGACGAGCGACCTCTGATCCGCTGATTTTAGAATTCTAACTCCTGAGCTGTGTTTTGTTTTGCTCTATCCTCTACGCTTCCCCAATCGTCAATACGTCATTGTCGGGTCAGAGGTCACTCTTGAACTAGACTCGTATATGGCTGTTACCGGAAGCCAGTGATTATAGTTTATAAAGTTATAAATATGGATATTTTTCTTACAAAAACCCATCGCTTCACGTCAGAAGGCCTTTATTAACCCCTAGAGCCGTATGGATTACTTTTATGACGGATGGATGCTTTTTTTACTGGTCACTCCGATTGTGTTTGGCTGAAAGAAGAAAGTCATATACACCTAGAATGACCTGAGAGTGAGATCATTATGCGATCATTTTCATTTTTGCGTGAAATAACCCTTTAGATGTAACCTGGCCAAAACCAAACCAAAGCTCAGGCTGTGAACTGTAACTGCAACAATAGCTCTCTGTGCACATCAGAGAGCTAGCAGCCGTCGAGCTGTTCGTGTGTCTACAGACTAGTCCGGTTTGCAACATCCTGCCAAAAGCATTTTATTGTAGCGGAAAATTAAATCCTTAAGCAAAAAATTAGCAGCCATTAAAACCCTCTCAGTGGCCCGTTCTGAGAATCCACACAGATGCAGTTCTGTCAAGACCATATGGCCTCTTCTTAGTCGTTTCTGTGTTTATACAGAATCAATGTAACAAAGGTTTTGGTTTTCTGTGGAAACCAAAACAAACTGGTGAAAAAACTAACACCAAACTCTCATTAGTTAAAGGGTGCCCTCTAAAGACTGTGCTCACTTCTGTCCTTCTTTTACACACAAGTGATTCCTTCTGGCTAAATATTTTCTAGCGGTTGTCCCCTTTAACAGTAAACTGCTGCTCTTTCTTTAATCTTCACCCAACCTCGTTAATTAAAAAGTGTTTACTTCTACGGCAGTCAAAGAGGCTTGTACTTATTGTGCGGTTTGTATGTGTATCAGCATGAACAAATACTTGAGATTTTAGTTGACCTTTATACAGGGTATTATTATCTGCTCCTGCAGGTTTTCAGAGAACCGTCGCAATCGCAGATTCCAACTATAACTGGTTCTATGGGCCAGAGAGTCAGCTGGTGTTTTTGGATCGGTACGTCATGCGAAATGGCAGCGGGAATTGGCTGGCCGAGGTGATTAGACAGAATCGTGTTCTGGAGGGCCCGGGGCAGGCTGGGAAGGGTCAGCGCTGGTGCACACTGCACACTGAGTTCCTCTGGTAAGACTTCTTGTGTTCCTGAGCACAGAGCTGTTTTTTTCTAAATACTCCACTAGATTTTGTTTTGAATACTGTGTATGTAGTCCTCAAAGAGGATTCAAGCTTTTATTTGGATTATATTATTTTTCCCAGTTAAACATGGGAAGCCATTAGAAACTCGTGATGTTTCCGCATATTTCGTTTTTTTGATGTTGGATGAAACTCATGATGTTTCAGCGTATTTCGTTTTTTTGATGTTGGATGAAACTCATGATGTTTCAGCATATTTCGTTTTTTTGATGTTGGATGAAACTCATGATGTTTCAGCATATTTCGTTTGTTTGATGTTGCAAAATGTCAAACATCAGTGTTGCAAAATTTCACAGATGTTATACTTCCATTTTCAAGTACTTTGACTTTCTTTAGAAGCCTTCCTAGCTATAAAAACGTGTGTTGCTTTACACTATTATAAACTGTAGTATATAATTTATGCAAAATATAAATAAAAATAAAAATAGAATTTCTCCTATTTTTCCAATAAAAGGAAAAGCTGATTTAATGCAAAGTGTTCAATATGTTAGCTTTAATGTACTAATACAAATAAAAAAAAGGTTTTGGAATTAATTAACAAAAAAGTATTCAAAATGTAAAGTCTGCTAATAGGTGTTTGAATACTTTATTTAATGTAATATATATATATATATATATATATATATATATATATATATATATATATATATATATGTGTGTAAACATAAACAGTGGTTTCAAAATCTGTTATTTTTCTGTCACTAGCATGTTTACAAGGACACTTTTTGTTCCGAACCCAGTGTTTACATGAGCTCTAAGAAAAAGTCATCAGATTAATGTGTGCATCTATGTCACAAGTTTAACATTGATTTTTATTTATTTATTTATTTTTTCGCTGCACATATTAACCACCAGATTTTTATTTATTTATTTATTTTTTCGCTGCACATATTAACCACCAGATTTTTATTTATTTATTTATTTTTTCGCTGCACATATTAACCACCAGATTTTTATTTATTTATTTATTTTTTCGCTGCACATATTAACCACCATTCTGCTATCACTTCTTTATTTGCTTTAAAGCAGACTATAATATTTATTTCTGGCACTGATGCAAGGTGCCCATGAAGATTTGTGCTGTTTATCAAGCATAAACAAAGTAAAAATAACGCATCATTTTCAAAATGACAGACAAAAAGTATAGATAACACATGCATACATAACTCAGTCAATATAGCTATCGATACTACATTATGGGCTGTGGCATGAAATGGATGATATAGACACACTTCTCATCAGTAGAGCAGGGCTGTAGTTTATTAAACAGTAAAAACGCCTCCTCCCGCACAACAATCCGTTTGTGGATGAAATGCAGAATATTAATTTTAGATTGACACGACAGTCATTTATTGTACTATTTTATACTGTATTAAATAATTACGCCATTTCTACGTCATTGCACATGTGCAGAACTTTCCAGTTTCGCTTTTCAATTCGATCCCATTTTAGAAATTTTGAGTAGGCCAATTCATTTCGATTGACGTGGACACATGACTTCTTTTATTTCAACTGTGTTACTAGTTCGATTACAGACCGATTATTAGCATCCATGTAAACGCAGATAATGTCTGGATGTAGCAGAAGGGTCATGTGTGCGTTTTCTTTTGTCGGGTATAAAATGTGAAAATCATCGGAGAATTGGACAGATAGTTATAAGCCGGCTCAGAGGAAGACGGGAATTATGTCGTTGTGGCAGTTTTCCTGGTGATTGAGCGATAATAAGACTTCTACACCTTACAAATTGTCGTCTGAAGCAAAAATGGTACAAATTGCACATCATATTTTGGGAGAAAGCATGACACGCTAGAGCAAAACAGGCACTATTTTTGGAACCAGCACGACAAAATTAGTAAGAAACAAATATAGGATCATTTCACTCGGCAAGTATTATGCAGGGCTGTGCAATACATCTCTTGAAAGAAAGTTCTTGAGTTATTTGGGATTGAAATCCCATTTGTTGAGCCAAACTGAAAGGCTTTCTGATTATACAAGAACTAGAACTTTGTGTATTGTGGTTTAACTACAGAATGTGCCTCTCTCCCTGTATAGGTATGACGCCAGTCTGCAACCCACCCCTCCTCCTGATTATGGTACATCCCGGCTGCATTATTTCGAAGACTGGGGAGTGGTGACCTATGGAAGTGCCCTTCCTGCTGGGAGAAACCACACATTTCTGTCCTTTAAGTCGGGGAAGCTTGGCGGACGTGCTATTTTCGACATTGTTCACCAAAACAAATACAAAGACTGGATCAAAGGGTGGCGAAACTTTAATGCGGGCCATGAGCACCCGGACCAGAACTCCTTTACCTTTGCTCCCAATGGAGTCCCGTTTATCACAGAGGCTTTGTATGGACCCAAATACACCTCTCTCAACAACGCCGTCATGTTCGGACCTGCCGTGTCTGAGAGCTGCTTTGCACCATGGGAAGGCCAAGTCACTGAGGTTTGCAACTCAAAATGGCTGAAGTATAAGCACGGTCAGGCAGCAGACTGCCAAGGTCAGGTGGAGGCGGCTCTGGTGCGGCAGGGCATGGTGTTTATTCGCGGGGAGGGCCATGCAGCTTACAACCCTGAGCTGAAGATCAAGAACTTTCAGAGGAACTTGCTCCTGCTTCACCCTGAGCTTCTGCTGGTGGTGGACCACATTCAGCTGCATTTAGGCAGCTCCACACACAGCATGAGCGCCTTCTTCCACAACACTGACCTGCCCTTCCAGAAAACCCACGTCGATGGAGTTCACGGGGCTCTGATCAGACACGGAAATGAAACGTCAAAGATGTTCTGGTTGGACGATACGGGCGGCAGTGAGCAGGCAATAGTGGGATATAGGAGCTACCCCCGGGGGTACCCGTATAATGGTTCAAACTACGTGAATGTGACTTTGCCACTGAGGTACCCCATCAGCAGGGTGGCCTACGTCTTCTTCGGGTCCGGGGTGGATGTGCAGAGTTTCAGCGTGCACGGAGACTCAGAGAGACTAGACATCTATCTGGCCACCAGGGATCACACCTACAACATCTGTCTGCTCACAGGTGAGGTTCCCGCCAAACCCTTGGCCATGGTGTTCATGGACCACAAGAAAGTGGAGTTTGAAAGGACAACAGGGGTAAATGTGCATCCCGTGGAGGAAGTAGAGGAGTACGTTAATGTTGTGGAGGACAATCTTCAGCATGTCAAACCAGTCTTCCAACAGCTGGAAAGGCACATTCTTTCACGGGTTCTTAACACGGACCGTTTCCACAAAACTGCTGAGCGCCTCCTTAAGTCCTCGGACAAGAGGAAGACCCCAGGGACCATTGAGAAGATGTTTTCCCTTTCTAAGAAGCAGGGGAAGGGGAAGGGAGGCAAGAAGGCAAGCCTTTCTGACAGCCTTCCAGACATCTTTGCTCAGATTGAGGCGGGCGAGAAGAAGGAGAGGCAGCGGACGATGAAGCGCGTCTACGAGGAGCTTCCAGAGGAGGCGGACGGGGACTCGAGGGCTTTCATTGATTACGGTGATTTACGAAAGGGCAGAAAAGTGGGCTTCGTAAAGGGCCGGAAATTCAAAGAAGTGCGCGTGGGGGCCACGGCAGAGAGTGATGATGTGTTTAGCACCACCTCGTACATTCGCCTTTTCCTCATTTTGAATATAGCCACTTTCTTTGCCCTGCTGGCCGTGCTGTTGACGCGCTTCCAGAGGGCACAGAGTTTGCACACGCAGCGATGCCTTTACTGCATCCTCCTCATAGACAGCTTCATCCTGCTCTGGCTGTACTCCTCCTGCTCTCAAACACAGTGCTGACCGACTGTTCCTGTGGCGCAATACGCCACAAGTGTTGACGCCAATACTTTAGAGCAGGGTTCCTCAAACTCGGTCCTGGAGGGCAACTGTCCTGCTGAGTTTAGCTCCAACCCTGATCAAACACACCTACCGGTGAGTTTCTAGTGATCCTGAAGACCTTGATTAGCTTGCTCAGGTGTGGTTGGTTGGAGCTAAACTCTGCAGGACAGTGGCCCTCCAGGACCGAGGTTGAGGAACCCAGCTTTAGAGGAATATACCTGTTTGCAGCAGCAGTGCATCTGAATGAGACGTCATCAGTGTGGACGGTACATGGCTCCTTCTCACAGACACAGTCGCATCATCCCTAGGGGTGGGACAAAATATCGATTGGGCGATAAATCGTTGTTGCCAAATATAGAAATTTTAATGAATAAAATAAGGGGATCTAAATAGATTTTCCTGTCCCCAGCGTCGCTACTTCATGGCTCCTCGAGGCGGTGCTCAACACATGAATCGGGAAAGGTGAACATAACTTAACTAGCCGAAGATAAAGAGGTTTGTTATGGTGAACTAGCCTGGGAAAACCCAGACAACTTCCGGCAAATTTATATTTGCTCTGAAAGTTAGTCTGGCAAAGAGCTCTTTCAAACCCATTTCCAGTCAGCAGAAATCGCGGCACCAATCAGAAACGTTGGGGCGGGCTTTACACGATGACGACAGCGCTGGGATTTTGAAGCAGATTTTGTAGCCTACATTACAAAGATGGACGCCGCCGTCAAACATCACTCCCTCGAAACAGCTACCGCGTCTGTTTTAAGCAATTTGAACGTTTCTTTTTTGTTAAAAACCGAGCAAAGAACAAAATTTGGAGATGTTTCTCCGCCGGCCGCCGCTCTGCATACGTCATCTCCTTCATCACTCTGATTGGTTTTAGGTCTATCCCCGACGTCCGTTGGTGACACCCCTCTGGAAATGATTTGTCTATGAAGCTTTGCCAGACCATATCTCAGTTACAACTGAGAATGGTCTGGTTTTAACCAGGCTAATGGTTAGGGTTGGGTATCGAGAATCAAGTATCGATTGGAACCGAGACAAACTTTTCGTTTTTCCCGGAATCGTTCAAAAGTTAAAATTTCGATTCCTAGTTTCGATATTCACAGTCCGCCGAGCGGAAGAAGAAACCGCTGAACAACACCAACGAAGAAGCGTCTACCGGAAGTGTTGGCATAACCACGCGAGTCGAACATGAGTACCTAACGTCGGCGATCCAAAGTGTGGCTTCACTTTTCTAAAAATAACGAAATCTCGGCAAAATGCAAAATTTGTGACAAAAGGAGTATTTTTACAGAAGGAGTATTTCCTTCAGAAAGGATTATTTCCTTCAGAAAGGATTATTTCCTTCAGAAAGACCATTGGTTAGCAAGGTTAGCTAAACTTTTTTGACCCTGCCTCTTAAAAGGAATCGAGAATCGTTAGGAACCGGAATCGAAACAAGGAATCGCAATCGGAATCAGAATCGTTCAAATTCAAACGATACCCAACCCTACTAATGGTAGACAGCAGTGTGAGTAAAATAGTAAATGCCCAAACCACGTTTAATTCGAAAGTCTGGTTGCACTTTGGTTTTTATACCATTGATGGGACAAACATGTTGTAAATACACATCTTTGATGCTCTTCACCAAGCACTTACACAGATACACACGGGAGGGTTTGAAAGCAAGCGTCTAGTAGTGGATCCGTCTGTCAGTGGATATACTAGGGATCCACTCACAGACGCCTGCTTTCAAACGCTCCCATGTGTATCTGTTTAAGCGCTCAGTGAAGAGTGTCTAAGATGTATATTTACAACATGTTTTGGAAGTGTTGATAAACGTAGCCAATATGTTAAGCGCATGAACACAATGGCCAATCAGAGGTGCTTAAAAATCTGCTCAAAATGCTAGGGGAAAATGCTGATATTTTCACATTTTTAAAATGTTAAAGGGTTAGTTCACCCAAAAATGAAAATTCTGTCAGTATTTAATCACCCTCATGTTGTTCCAAACCTCTATGCGTTTATTTGTTCTGCTGAACACAAAGGAAGATATTTGGAAGAATGTTTTAATCAAACAGATCTCATTCCCCATTGACTACCATAGTATGTATTTTTGGGGAATGAGATCTGTTTGATTAAAACATTCTTCCAAATATCTTCCTTTGTGTTCATCAGAACAAATAAACACATAGAGGTTTGGAACAACATGTGGGTGAGTAAATACTGACAGAATTTTCATTTTTGGGTGAACTAACCCTTTAAAAATACCCAAGTCGATACCTTTGACAACACTATTCCCAGGTTCATTATGAGGAGGCTGGTATACACTGAGATTTTCCCAGGCTGAGATAAAAGAGGTTGGGAAATTTTAAAATGTATCCATATAAAACAAGTCGAGTCAAGTTAAATGTGTCAATTTACACACAAAGAAAAGTTTTTAAGCTTTTAAAAAGCATGAAATGTTTAATTGACTTAAATTGTTCAATTTAATTCACAGACTTAAGAACTTTTTGTTTTGTTTTCTAAAGAGAAAAAAACCTGCACTCAACCTTTTCACAGGCATTTTGTTTTTATAGACAGAAATCGCACATATCATTTAAAGGAGTAGTTCACTTTTTTTTGCTGATAATTTACTCACCCCCATGTCATCCAAGATGTCCATGTCATTCTTTCTTCAGTCGAAAAGAAATTAAGGTTTTTGATGAAAACATTCCAGGATTTTTCTCCATATAATGGACTTCAATGGGAACCAAACAATAGGTCCAAAAGACAGTTTCAGTGCAAACTGCAAACTGTTCAAAGAGCTTTAAACGATTCCAGACGATGAATAAGGGTCTTATCAAGTGAAACGATCGCTCATTTAAAAAAAATATATCAAATTTTAAGTTTTATAAGTTCAAATGGTCGCCTTGCTCTGTTCTGTGATGTGTGTTCGTGACTCTCCTGTTTGAACTCGTTCATCAAAATAAACAAATATTTTTCTGAGTCAATTTGTTCATTTCGTTCGTTAAATGAACCAAATGACACGAAAAAAGATTAATTTATTTTGATAAAGATTCGATTATCACAGAACAGAGCAAGGCGAGCATTTAAGCTTATAAAACTTAAACTTTTTTTTTTTTTTAAATGAGGAATCGTTTTGCTTGATAAGACCCTTATTCATCGTCTGGAATCGTTTAAAGCCCTTTGAAGAGTTTGTACTGAAACTGTCTTTTGGACCTTGAACCGTTTGGTTTCCAGTAAAGTCCATTATATGGAGAAAAATCCTGGAATGTTTTCATGTTTCCTGGAAACGTTTGCTGATAGTGTGAGTAAATTATCAGCAAAAGTTTTTTAAAAGTGAACTACTCCTTTAAGGATTGACTAGCAATATATCGATTATCGCAGAATTGCTGTATCATGATATTATCGGTATTGTGAGCCGTGTATCGTGTATCATATCGTGAGGTGCCCTGTAATTCCCACCCCAGATCTTCACTGTGAGACAGAGAGGTTTGCTGTACTTCATTCAGCACAACTCTCAATACTGAGCCAGTGTTAGCAAACAGATGTTGCGAGGTTTGCCATCCCACCTCAACTCAAAAGCTTTTGTGGAGCTTTAAAATAGTTTACAGGAACTTTGTCTTGAAGTACGGAGCCCTGCACATGAAATAAGGGGAAACTGGATATTGTGGCCACAAATTAAGAATTAGTTCCCATGGTTTATTCAGTTCCTCATTTTAGTTAAATCGTGTTTACATTGTTGTACCGTAATTCATTCTGTTGTTTTTGTTAAATCATGGTCAGTATTTAACAAAACTGAGGGAATTCATTAGTGTAACATTGCCACAATTTAACTAAAACGAGGGAATAAATTAGTAGAACTGGAACAAGGGAACAACTGAACAAAACATGACCACAAAGTCATGAGTACTGATTCTTAAAGGGATAGTTTACCCAAACCTATTTGAGTTTCTTTCTTCTGTTGAACACAAACGAAGATATTTTGAATGATGTTGGTAACTAGATAGTTGATGGTAGCCATTGACATCCATAGAAACACACTATGTAAGTCAGTGGGGTCCATCGACTGGTTTCCAACATTTTTCAAAATATCTTCTTTTGTGTTCAACAGAAGAAAGAAACTCGTACAGGTTTGGAACAAATAAGCGAGTTTGGGTGAGTAATGACAACTTTTCGGGGTGAGCTGTACCTTTACTTCATGGCCATGATATTTATTGTTTCATGTTTTCATATTTGTCATGTATGGGGCTTGAAATGGGACTGGCTACCCACTTTTACTCAGATTTGCTACAAGCTATGCACATTTGGTAACAACATGGACAATCATAAAATGTGTAAAATGTATATATGTTAAAGCAAAGTATATTTTTGAGTGTTGTTTTATACTCTTTCGAAATAAAAGGCAACTACAGAAATATGTGTATTTTGGTTTCTGGTGCTATATATATATACATATCGAGTAGACCTTATATCAGAGGATTTTAGAATCATGATTATGATACCTAAAAGTAGAAATCATTAAAATCAAACAACATTAGCATTTATGTAAAATATGTGTTTGTAGTGAAAATTCATAGGGATTCATTGGTCAAAAAAAAGGTGTAGTAACCCTGTCATGTGTCCCTGTTGATGATCTTAGAAATATGATACAAAGCAAAGTTTTTCTATTAAAAAAAAAAAAAAATATATATATATATATATATATATATATATATATATAGAAACATTTTTGGGAGGAAATCAGTAAAGTGTTTTGACTTTTTTATTATGCGTTTTTATTTGATATTTATTATGTTTTGTTATGCCATCTAATATATATATCAGCCAGCGCAACAATATAATAAAAATAATAAAAGTAAACCGTTATTATTAATAATGATGATTGACTTGACTATGGAAATCAGATGAATCTGAGCATTTTCTATCATGAATAGCATGAATTTCATGACACAATACTGTTCTTTGTTGCTCTTTGTACCAATTACAATACAGATGTAACGGTCCGATGTTGCTTTCTTTTAATGTTAGTTTTATTAACAAAAATAATTATCTTGCACTAATATTCAAAATAATGTTTGATTATGATCGTTTTAAATGTGAAACACACACACACACGTAAAAATGTACCAAATAAGAGGCTATCTCTTATTGACAAATACACAGATAAAAATAAAACATGTGTGTGTGTGCGCGTGTGGACAAGTGGTATGCAACACATGGTAAGAGGAGATTATTCTTTTAGATTATCAAAGTAAAATTCATTTTACTTTTTTTTTTGGTCCTATTAATTAATGCATTAACTAACATCATAAAAATGTTACTGTCTTTGTTAACATTAGTTAATTAAGAGACAACTGTTCGTTGTTAGTTCATGTCAGCTCAGGTCCATTAAAATATTAGCTGACTCAACTTTTGATTTGAATAATGCATTAGTAAACGTTAGCTAAGATTAATAAATGCTTTAGAAGTATTTTCACTGTTAGTTAATATTAATGAAGTTAACTAATGTTAACATGTGGACCGTTATTTCCCTTTCTGTATCATGTGCTTCACTGAAACCATGGTCTTGAATTTAAAATGAACATCATTCAATTTGAAGATTGTTTGTTGTTGTTAATTGAGTAGGATACATTTTAAGTCTTGATGGATTAATATCTTTATTCATGCTTAACATTATGAAATATGAACATCCAAAACATGCAGAAAAGATTTTAGAAAAGTGTATTAAGCTATCAATATGCAATAATGAGTTGACCACTAGAGACATGATTGCCGGTCATCGAAAGTGATTTGGCGGCCCCTGGAGTCCACGGCGGTACTGCACGGTTTCGCCAATGTGTGATGATGTACAACTCGTTTTTGGGAACATTTAAACCATTTCAAACATATGGAAGAAGGACACTGTTCATCAGTAATGATTGTTTAAATGCCTTTTAACAATTTTACAGAATCATAACAAAGTACACACATTCCCTTATCCTGAAAAGAGCTGAAGACCCCAGTTAAAGTATTTCATGAAAGTGCATTGTGAATGCAGGCATAATATCTCGCAAATCTCTCAGTCTGTAATGGTATGAAGCTTTTGAATAAAAAAACCTGCTTTTTTAAATAGTTAAATAATTACTTTACAGTAATTTGATATAAAAAGGTTCTTATTTGAGATGAGATTTGTTTGATAGCTATAATAAATTAAATATATAAGATGAATCATGCTAACTTAATGCCTATTATTTTGATCTTTTGAAGATGTGTTATAATTCTGTTTGAGATTACACTATATACACGCATGAAATAAATATTTGGAGCAGGAATAATATTAATAAGAATTACATTTGTAACTAAAAAGTAAAAATAAAATTTTTATTTTATTTGAATTGTGGGTGACGCGCGTTCTGAAAACCGTTTGTCCCTTGTGCGTTTCCGTCTGACGTTTCCGTGAGACTGACGTGTCTGTTCCTTCAGTGCGGAACGAGTGTGCACGGCTGCTGTTTCAGCGTGGGAAGAGTTGGAAATAATTCATTAAATGCTTTTATAAAATAAGAACAAAGTGAAGTGATGGCGGCAGACTGGGAGGAAATCAGGCGTCTGGCCGCGGACTTTCAGAGAGCTCAGTTTGCAGACACTGTTCAAAGGTAATGTCACGCTGTTGTTGCGGCTTCTGCAAGCTAAACAAACCAAACAAACTAGTTTCTGCTGACGTCAATCACTCAGTAGAATATGCAGACAGAAGATTATTGACTCATTAAATATTGGCAAACTGATGACTCAGTTTGTGCGACACGATCACCTGTCGCGCACAATAACGTCACTGGTGTTTATAAAGAGCGTTACTGTATAACGCGTCATCACTGATCATACACCTGCGTTGTAACATGTTACAGTGTCAAGCTCATATACTACCATGATAGCCTAGCTATATAGTTTGTACTATGTTATATATCAAAGCACCATTGTATTACATTTCAACTCTGTGCAGCCTGACATTATTTATTATATACATTATCTATTTAAATGGAGCAGTTTATTGATCATATAAAAAAAAATTTAAACAATATATATCTTAAAATAAGTTTGCGTATATGTTTTATGTTTCGTATTAGGCCTATATTTGATTTGTGATGCATTTATGGTTCATATAATATAATATAGTGAGAATATGGGGCTCACAGACAAGGAAGAAACCAATCATAGGCTGAAACTAAACAAATATATCTAAGTAGGTGTAAATATTATTTATATGACCAAAAAGTAAGATTAAATTAAATATAGATGACTTGACAAAAATGAAATGTATGGTAGATAATACATATTGAAGTGCTTTGTTTTAAGATTAAAGCTCAAGACCCATAATGCAACACAAAATCACATAATGCAACACAAATCAACCAAATTTCAGAAACTTCCTTTGCTCAAATTTTTGGTTTTGTTAAAAAAATAAAATAAAAATCTGAAGAAAGACATACAGAAAGAAGAAAGCCTAAATATTTAAATGTCATATTTTGTCATATTTTTCATATTTTTGTCGACTATTTTGTCGAGGGGGTCAAATTGACAATTTTTGGAAGATTTGGAAAATTATTCTTTTTTTAAAATAGGATAAAAATGACTTTAGAAAGATGGCAGCATCATTATTATATTTCCACACAGAGATTGGTAGGTCTATTTGTGAAATCTGTTTACTTTAGTAATTAGGGATGGGCAACGATTAATCGCATCCAAAATAAAAGTTTGTTTACATAATATATATGTGTGTAGCGTGTATAATTAATTTGTATATATAAATACCCACACATGCATGTATATATTTAAGAAATATGTGCGTGTATATATTTTATATATATTTATTCACAATTAATATTATATAAAAATATAAATATTTGATATATTAATAACACATTTTTCTTAAATGTATACATGCATGTGTGGGTATTTATACAAATTAATTATACACACTACTACACACACATATATTTTGTAAACACAAACTTTTATTTTGGATGCGATTAATCGTTGCCCATCCCTTGCTGCATTATGCCAACCAATGGTGTCCAAAAATGTGAAAAAAGCACTTCTTGTGTTTTTTGTCCCAAGTTTACATGCCTGTAACTCAAGTCGCCTATTAAAGGCCTATTCAATTTTTTTTAACAAACTTTCCTTTTGTGGTATCTTAATTTTAAAGACCAAAAATGGTTAAATCCCAGAGATATGGAGATCTTAATGCAGATCCATGAGTAAATTGTTCAGTTGTCAACAGATTTTACTTATAGACCAACCAATCTCTGTGTGGAAATATATGATGCTGCCATCTTTCTGATGTCATGTTTACCCAAATCTCAGGTGAAACATTTTACCCTCTAAAAATAGTGGATTACTCAGTAAATATACATTCATCATTACATTAAATGGCTTCACTTATTTATGCATTTCTTTCACCAGAAAACAAATAGATCAATAGAAATCTTTAGCCAGGGACCTCTGCTCAAAATGACACATAATGGCCCAATACAATGATGATTGATAATAAAGATTTGAACATGATTTTTCTAAAACATGATGTATAAATAATCCAGTAAACCTAAGATGCTCTTCCAGTCCAGTGCTCTTTTTGAAATATTAATAACAATAAAAGTTATTCTTATGTTTACTGTGTACAAATTCATTAAAGATTTCAGTAACTCTTTATTTTAGGGTTCAATTCACACTGTTAACCAGTTGCTTTGATTATTACTAGGATATTGGCTGCTTATTAGTTCTCATAAAGCACATATTAATGGCTTATTCTGCATCCCTAGATCCACCCAATATCTACACGTAACAACTACCTATTAATAAGGCGTAAATTAGGAGTTTAATAAGGCAAAACTTGTTGTTAATAGTGAATGTCATCCACATACTGAAGTGTTGCCCAAATTTCATCGCAAAAAGAAAAAAAAAGTGCGCGATACCATTTATAAAACGATACTAAAAGGTAAAGGATGAACTAAAACACATTTTTTTCAGCAAAGTTTTGATCATGTTTAGAAATGCATGCATCACAAATGAAATGATACAGTAGACATTATAAAAGGAAGTTCTATTACACCGAATTTTGAGTAAGATAAGAAATAAAGCTAGTGTTACCTGCAGATTGAGCCACTGTGTGTGTTGAATCCAGGCTGTCTGAGAGGAACTGCATTGAGATCGTGGCTAAGCTGGTGCTGGAGAAGAAGTTAGATGTGGTTCACACGCTGGACGGGAAAGAGTATGTGACTCCAGCACAGATCAGCCGAGAAGTGCGCGACGAGCTCTATATGCAAAGAGGTTCGTGAAATCGCCTCCTTTACCCTGTGATACGTCACTTTGAATCACAAGACTTCCTGAATCTAACAGTTTGCTTTGTATCTTCAGGGAGGATTAATGTGGTGGACCTTCAGAGGGTTGGTTCCTAATCTTCATGTTCCTCTTGCACAGTACTGTGGGATATTATACATGATCATTCTCTAATATTCCTCACAGATCATCAATGTTGATTTGGTCCATGTGGAGAGCAGAGCGAGTGAAATCGCCAAATCAGACAAAAGCACACAGCTCATCCTGGGTCAGCTGATCGACAAGTGAGTGACCGACCAATGGCTGCTTCTTGAAGAATCAAGGGGAAACTGTTGAAAATGCTCATCGCTAGTGTTTTAGGGATTTATCTCAAGACCACAACTGTGGGAATATCACAAAATTGCCTGTCCATTGACTGATTTATTTGTTAGCATTATTACTGTGATTGGATGTTAAACTTCCTGCGTCTAACGCCATTAATAGCTGATTGTTAGGTGTTCAAGCACGAAGTGCTAAAAACCTATTGTATTTGCTAGAAAGAAAAAAGAAAATCCCCTAAAACGCATCGTGCAGCCCAAACCCAAAAATTGTTATTTCGGTTTTTGTCCAAAACCCACTTTTGCGAACTAGTCCCTGGTTTTTTGCCCAATCGGGACCAAACCAGTCTAGGACTATTCTCTGGACTCTCTAGATCAATAATTATCGGAAAAAAATTGAAATTTTGCATTTGGTTGGCTGTAACAGGCTCATTTAGATAGTGGTCTGTGGCAAAATTCAGTCAAAAGCCCCTAAATCCCCCCCAAAAAGTCACAAAAATCGATGAGCATATGTGTGCTAACATGGTTAGGAAGCATGCAAAGTTTCGTGAGGATCGGATCATAGGTGGCGCTATAATCGTCAAAAAGGTCTCTCATTATTAGGTGTTCAAGCACGAAGTGCTGAAAACCTATTGTATTTGCTAGGAAGAAAAAAAAAATCCCCTAAAACGCATCGTGCAGCCCAAACCGTAAGGGCTGGAGCTGTGAAACTTTGTCAGATGGTAGGGCCTCGAATTGTGGAGAAGTTATCAGAGTATGACCCCGATTGGCCCATAGGTGGCGCTACAGCAACCAAAAGTACTAAATTGCTCATAACTCCTAGACCGTTTGACTTAGCTTCAGTGTTTTTACACCACTGTAATCCCTGGCTCAAGACGGACAAGATGTATATCTCGGATTTCCATTTGGAGAAATTTGTTATTTCGGTTTTTGTCCAAAACCCACTTTTGCGAACTAGTCCCTGGTTTTTTGCCCAATACTATTCTCTGGACTCTCTAGATAAATAATTATCGAAAAAAAGTAGAACTTTTGCTTTTGATTGGCTATAACAGGGTCGTTTACAAAAGGGATGGGACAAAATGCACCCAAAATCATATACACTCACCGGCCACTTTATTAGGTACCCCATGCTAGTAACGGGTTGGACCCCCTTTTGCCTTCAGAACTGCCTCAATTCTTCGTGGCATAGATTCAACAAGGTGCTGGAAGCATTCCTCAGGGAGTTTGGTCCATATTTACATGATGGCATCACACAGTTGCCGCAGATTTGTCGGCTGCACATCCATGATGCGAATCTCCCGTTCCACCACATCCCAAAGATGCTCTATTGGATTGAGATCTGGTGACTGTGGAGGCCATTTGAGTACAGCGAACTCATTGTCATGTTCAAGAAACCAGTCTGAGATGATTCCAGATTTATGACATGGCGCATTATCCTGCTGAAAGTAGCCATCAGAAGTTGGGTACATTGTGGTCATAAAGGGATGGACATGGTCAGCAACAATACTCAGGTAGGCTGTGGCGTTGCAACGATGCTCAATTGGTACCAAGGGGCCCAAAGAGTGCCAAGAAAATATTCCCCACACCATGACACCACCACCACCAGCCTGAACCGTTGATACAAGGCAGGATGGATCCATGCTTTCATGTTGTAGACGCCAAATTCTGACCCTACCATCCGAATGTCGCAGCAGAAATCAAGACTCATCAGACCAGGCAACGTTTTTCCAATCTTCTATTGTCCAATTTCAATGAGCTTGTGCAAATTGTAGCCTCAGTTTCCTGTTCTTAGCTGAAAGGAGTGGCACCCGGTGTGGTCTTCTGCTGCTGTAGCCCATCTGCCTCAAAGTTCGACGTACTGTGCGTTCAGAGATGCTCTTCTGCCCACCTTGGTTGTAACGGGTGGTTATTTGAGTCACTGTTGCCCTTCTATCAGCTCGAACCAGTCTGGCCACTCTCCTCTGACCTCTGGCATCAACAAGGCATTTCCGCCCACAGAACTGCCGCTCACTGGATGTTTTTTCTTTTTCGGACCATTCTCTGTAAACCCTAGAGATGGTTGTGCGTGAAAATCCCAGTAGATTAGCAGTTTCTGAAATACTCAGACCAGCCCTTCTGGCACCAACAATCATGCCACGTTCAAAGTCACTCAAATCACCTTTCTTCCCCATACTGATGCTCGGTTTGAACTGCAGGAGATTGTCTTGACCATGTCTACATGCCTAAATGCACTGAGTTGCCGCCATGTGATTGGCTGCTTAGAAATTAAGTGTTAACGAGCAGTTGGACAGGTGTACCTAATAAAGTGGCCGGTGAGTGTAAATCCTAAAGGAAAACTCTAAATTTTCACAAAAATTGATGAGCATATGTCTCATAACATGCCGAAGAAGCATGCACAGTTTCATGGAGATCGGACCATAGGTGGCACTATAACTGTTAAAAAGCTTTAAAACCATGCATTTCCAATGTTAAATTGCCTGTATTGATTGTAAATGGTGTTTTACATCTATTATGTCCGTGGATAAATGCATGTTAAATAAAATTGAATGCCTTTCGATGCTTTTGTGCTTAAAGGCCTGAACTGCTTGAACACCGATAAATGCTGCTTGCAGCTTTAATTTATTTTGTTACTGTTGTGCCTGGTCGGAAATGAACGGGGGATTGTGTCAGAAACATCACCACGATTACAACAAATGCCCACAAAACTCAAGAAATGAAATGAGAAATGAGATCTTGTTTTTTTATACTAGAAAATACGATATGATATGACAATATCACCAGAGCAAGAGAGACGTTTTCACAAAAATGAGCGCGATACTTTAATCTGAAAATTATTTATGGAGTTGGTAATACAGTGTCTCATTATTCTCATTGTATGTGTTAAATATAAGACATTTTTCAAGCAGTAAATGTGGATCTTTGAGGAGTTCTGGGCCATTATGTTAAAGGAGTCGTTCACTTTTAAAAAAAACGTACTCACCCCCATGTCATCCAAGATGTCCATGTCTTTCTTTCTTCAGTTGAAAAGAAATTAAGGGATCACTCATTTAAAAAATAAATAACAAAGTTTAAGTTTTATAAGCTCAAATGCTCGCCTTGCTCTGTTCTGTTATGCGCGTTCGTGACTCTCCTGTTCGAACTCGTTCATCAAAATGAACAAATTTTTTTTCGTGTCATTCAACGAATGAAATGAACGAGTTGACTCGTGAAAAGATTTGTTCATTTTGATGAACGAGTTTGAACAGGAGAGTCACGAATGCGCATCACAGAACAGCAAGCCGAGCATTTGAGCTTATAAAACTTAAACTATGTTTTTTTGTTTTAAATGAGCGATCGTTTCGCTTGATAAGACCCTTATTCATCGTCTGGTGTCGTTTAAAGCCCTTTGAACAGTTTGCACTGAAACTCTCATTTGGACCTTGAACCGTTTGGTTCCCAATCCCATTGAAGTCCATTATATGGAGAAAATCCTGGAATGTTTTCATCAAAAACCTTAATTTCTTTTCGACTGAAGAAAGAAGGACATGGACATCTTGGATGACATGAGGGTGAGTAAATTATTAGCAAAAGTTTTTTTTAAGTGAACTACTCCTTTAAGACTGTTTTGTAAGAACTAGTAGGAAAAACTAGCAGTTAGTTAGGAGTAATCAGATCTTACTTTTCGGTATCAATTTATCAAGAAGTGTTGAAACTCGAGTCAAGACCAAAAACCAAAGCTGGTTGCAGAAACAGTCTAGGTTTGTGTGTAACTGACTTGCAGTCTTGAAGAAAAAATGTATACTCATTTGTTTCTGCAACCAGCTTTGGTTCTGTTTTTGGTCTTGACTCGGGTTTCAACACTTCTCTTCAGTTCTGTCAATCAACCATTTCAAATGTTTTGTCCTAAACGCTTGTTCCGCTTTGAAGATCATACTTGGATCGGCTTGCTGAGGAGGTGAATGATAAGCTACAGGAGGCGGGACAGGTGAACATCGCAGAGCTGAGCAAAACCTACGATCTGCCTGGAGAGTTCCTGACCGAGGTCAGTCCAGTCCGCATGAAGGACTGAGATTCTCAGACTGCAGAATTAGGAGAAAGTCATTTTCATATTTTGGTGATAGTGGAGATATTTCAGCATGGATGAGCTCACTTTCGTTTCCAGTTCATAATTGTGTCGTTACTTCTTTTAGCCTTCTCTAACAGCTTTAGCATGTTGATTCCGCTAGGAGCTGAACGCGAGGCTGGGCCGAGTGATCATGGGGCAGATTGATCAGTGCAACAGGGGAGTGATCTTCACACAAGCTTTCGTCTCCAGACACAAAGCTTGCATATGTGGTCTTTTCAGTGCCATCACGAGGTAAGCAGCTCCAGATCATCATGGTCATTTCATCTAGACGGGCTTAGTCCGAATGTACTTTTTAGTTTTTATCGTATTTAGTCAACCCAGTCAGCTTTAGTCGACTAAATGTGATGCGATCTGGGAAAACCCATCGGATGTCGCGCTGGTACGTTTTCAGTAAGGTCTAAATTAGTGCTGTCAAACGATTAAAATATTTAATCGCGATTAATTGCATTAATGTCATTGTTTACTCGCGATTAATCACACATTTTAATCTGTTCTAAATGTCTCTTGATTTCTTTTTGTTCAATTATTATTTTTTTATCTCTCAATTTAATGCTTATCAACATGGAAAAGTGGATCAGCTTTGTGCAATTTCTTTTTTTTTAAAAACAACATTGGCATATATACGGTTTTCAATTTCTGGTTTAGACTGGACGTGCTGCGATGACGATAGCTCAGTTCACAACGACAAAACACACAGATCGCTTTGGTCTTGTCAATGGGACCATTTGTCAACTTTTTAAAAGTAAAGTTTCCATTCAGAATCTTACTGGCGTCCATTTCAGCGTCTCGCGCTCGTCATCCACTCAAACCGTAACGTTAACCAACTATTTGGCCGTCTCGCAAGCTCAAACGAGTGTGTGCGGCGTGCCTGTTGATTTGTTTACGGTCTAGCTAGATCCGTCCTCGCGCAGCGCAAGCCATTGAAATGAATGGCGCATGCCGCATCTGAAAGAAAACTACAAAGTTTGCTAGGCCAAAAAGACTGTTAATCGTGCGCTAAAAAAATGTACGCCATTAAAATGAGTTAAAAACGCGTTCAACTGACAGCCCTAGTTTAAATATAGATTGAATGTCAGTTTTTTGTCAAAATTGTTTTTTTTTTATTAAATTATTATTCTATCACATCTTGTTTATCATCTCTGAATATATCTTGGGACAATTCACTAGTTTAGTGTAGAAGAATAGTGATTTATAATGTCCAGCTGAAAAGACTGTGTTTCTCTTTAAGAACACACACACAGGCGGAGCGGAGGGGCAAAACACAAATCTCCCTTTTAGCTCTCTTTCTCTTAACAATACAAAGACAGTTCACCTATCAAACTAAACCACATAACAGAATAAAGTCCAGTCCTGGGTGAACTACAACAGCCCACAAGTTTTTTTATTTTTTTATTTTTATCCAGCGTTATTGTGTGGTGTGATGCGGAGTACAAGAACATCAGAGTTTGAAGCTGCTCATCTAAAGCCTAGTTCCCACTACGTGATTTTAAGCCCGATTTAAGCCCGATTTGCAAATCGTTGAGTCGCCGACAAGTCAGGGTGTTATCACGTGCAAATCGCGGGCGATTAGCGGACGATTAACGCTCGCCAATCAGTTAGTGTGAAAGAGCCAACAACGCATCAAAGACAGCTCGCAGACAGGTCACAGAGCTCAGAAAAATATCTAGCATGCTAGATATCTCGCGCAGTCGCGCGACTCAATCTCAGTGATGTCATGAGTACAGCCAATCATAGCAACGCATGGGTTGAGGACACCAGGTAAATCTTACTTTTTCTTTTTTGCATTTTTTTTTCTCAGAGCAGATCGTCGAGCAAACAGTGTGCAGCACTAGTTTCTGTCTGACGTCCATATTCGCGTGTTGTGTTCTTCTCTGCAGTTTCGCGTCATTTCTGGTTCGTTTTATTGCGTGGTTTTTCGTTACAAAACATGGTTTCTAGACCAGATAGAATCGTGTTGTTGTCAACTCGTTATTTGTTTGATTATTTTCAGGATTTAGACCGTATTATAGTACTGAAACAGCTCTCATTGAGTCACAAATGATATGCTCTTATCATCCGATCGTGTTTGTATCTCTATGTAGTGCGTTGTTAACTCGTGTAGTGAGTTACCTCCTGTTGTGGATCAATCACGTTGTGTTGTGTGGTGTGAACAGCTAAACAACTTGAACACTCATGATTTCACTGAGAGCAAGTCATGTAGTGTGAACCGCACAGTTCAGCCCGACATTTTAAAATCATGTAGTGTGAACTAGGCATAAAAGACCTTGCTCACCTCTCAATCGTCCAATTTCAAAACGGTTTTCACAGGATGAATTTTGAGTTTGTAAACTTTCGAATGATACCTAATCTATGATGATTACTAAAATATGTGATATGAAAAAAGGGCAATAAAAAAGGGAGTGCCAGTCGTCCCGCTAACAGGACGTGACCGTTAATTAAACTGTTTTTCTCAAAATCCAGTCTCTGAAAATCACAGCGATCAGCCGACTTCAGATAACCACAACTTTTGTTACAGACAAACGCTAAAATAAATAAAAACAGATTTGGAAAGGGCTTGAACCCAGCTTTAATATGGTCCCAAAACCTGTAATATGTCAAATTTCACCATGTGGTGGGTTTTCCCAGATCGCATCACAAATGTCTGAGCGTTTTAACATAAAAAAAACATTTGCACAAAGCACGCTGATCCACTTTTCCATGTTGATAAGAGCATTAAAATGGGGAAAAAAATAATGGGACAAAAAGAAATCAAGAGACATTTAGAATAGATAAAAATGTGCAATTAATCGCGAGTTAACTCTGACATTAATGAGATTAATCACGATTAAATATTTTAATCGTTTGACAGCACTAGTATTTTTACATTTCAGTAGAATTATTGCACTTGTGCATTGACACACAAATCAAGAGAATGATTATTTTATCTCATCTAGTTTCCTGATTTATTATTGGTAAAACAAGAAACTTAGGAATCCAATAAATGTAAATTACATTCATGGTTTTCTTTAAAAATGAGTGTAAAAAAAAGAATTGGTTGCACAAATGCATTTATTCAGCAACCACAATCTGAAATATAGTTGAGAGATTCATGTTTGGATTCATTACAGTTCATCACTCATAAGGTTTGATGGCAGATTTAGTCACAGCAAACAGCTCCTATTGGGTTTTACAGATCTCCTACACTTCTTCCAGTGTAGAGAAAGAGAGAGAGCGCGTGCGCATGGTTGCCAGATTGATAATATTTAGCAAAATAAAAGTTCTTTTAACAGAAAAGCTCTGAATGGGGATTTGATTTTGTTAAAACTGTTGGCATGAAAGCTGTCTGTAATGTTTTGTCTCTTTTATTGAACAAAAACAAAGTGTGATTTTGATAACGTTTTTATTTTTGAAGTACTTTTTAGTCTCGTCTCAACGATATTGCCCGTTGATATAGTCACAGTTATCATTTAATGACGTTGATGTCATCTCATCATGGTAAAAAAGATTTTCAACGAAACATTTTTCGTCATGGATTCGGTTAATGAAATGAACTCAGTCAGATAATGGAAACCGTGCAATGCTGAGGGTTGTGATGTAAAGGGTGATTTCAAGAAGAAATAAAAAAATTCTGTTATTTACTCGTTGCAAACCGATAATACTTTATTGCATCTTCTAAATGCAAACATATTGAATCCTGAGAGATTTCTGCCCCTCCATTAAAATCCCACTCACCCCAAACATTGATATTTCAAAAAATCTCATAACAGAAGCTCAGATGTGTTTGGACACGGAAGAGCAAACCTCAGTGGAGCTGCTGTTTTCTGTTTGAGCTTCTGACTCGATCGATGCGAATAAAAGCCTGTATGAAATCTGTTTATCATATAAAGCAGTCGTGTCTGTTCATACGGCTTGGGTTAAACTGCTCGATTCATATGGCTTAGTGCCACGATCTCTTTATGAAGTTTTAGGTGGACATACTCTCAATGTAGGGACTCACAGGTTTGTGTTTAGAAGATGGGCAGAAGTCTTATGGATTTTGGACTACGGCAAGCCGTTTTAGCTTTTATTCATTTCCAGGATATGTATTCTTGATATCAACAATAACATTTTTTGATATCAACAATGTAATTGCTGATATCTGTAATTGTATTTTCACTAGTGAAATTTCACCATAGGCTGCCATTCAAAATCAAGAATTGATTTTTTACTAGTAGAAATATCATTTTTGATATCAATAATTACATTGTTACTAGTAAATATGTGAATTCCTGATATCAATAATTACATTGTCACTAGTTGAAATGTCTATTCTTGATATCAACAAAACAGTTGCTACTAGTAGCAATGTTCATTTTTGATATCTGAAAATATCAAGATATCTAAAATGGCTTTCTTACTAGTAACATTCACATTCATGATATCAGGAATTAACATTGTCACTAGTAAAAACATTGTTACTAGTAGCAATTCAATTGAGGATATCAAGAGTAGACATTTCAACTAGTAACAATTGAATTCTTCTTGATATCAAAAATAAAGGTTTTTACTGGTAATAATTGTATTTCTAAAATGTGAAATTGGAATTTCAACTAGTAAAAATCAATTATTACTAGTAAAAACCTTTATTTTTGATATCAAGAATTCAATTATTACTAGTAAAAATGGATTTTTACTAGTTGAAATTCCAATTTCACATATCAGAAATACAATTATTACTAGTAAAAATCTTAATAAATTGTAAACCTTAAATAATTGTATTTCTGATATGTGAAATTGTAAATTCAACTAGTAAAAATCAATTCTTGATATCAACAATTGGTTTTGAATGGCAGCCTATGGTGACATTTCACTAGTCAAAATACAATTGTTGATATCAAGAATCCATATCCTGGAAATGAATAAAAGCTAAAACGGCCTGCCATATTTGGACAACATGAAGGCAGAATGAATTTGTCAATGGATTTTTTTCTCTTTTTTTCTCTGACTTTCCTCTTTAAAGATTGATTTCTCCGGAGTTTATTAACGGCTGTGATTTGATTTGCATCCGTAGGCCTACGCAGATCAACAACTTGCTAAATCTCTATGGTTTCCAGGAGAATCTGTTATACTGTACGTATTGGCCTTTTTACACAATCATTTCTTATTTGTGCATCCTGCATATGGACCTTGTGTGTGTGTTTCTTCTGGTTTGTCAGCGGTGCTCGAGGAGCTGGTTAGCAGTGGCCGTTTGAAGGGATCCGTGACCGGAGGAAGGCAGGATAAAGCCGTCTACATCCCTGACATCTACTCCAAAGCCCAGAGCACATGGGTGGAGTCCTTTCTCAAACAGAACGGATACTTAGGTGTGTTAAAACTTACTAAAATATAGCTTATGTCTCTCTGTTCTAGAAATAGGGGAAATTAATGACTCCCAATGCACTGCAGTCGCCCAGAACGATAATGTCCCCTTCACCCTAAATAATAAAAGTCACGTCCTCCGACTAAAGCTGCGTCCAACATCGGCCACTTGTTCACTCATACACTGTTCCTGTTTAGAGAATGGGGAGTGATTTCAGACAGTGTAATATGCTTTCCATTGGGACAAAAGAAGTCTGGTTTGGCGACTACATAGCCCAGAGTCAACCAGGCTGGCCTCAATAAATGTATGCAGCTTAGTTGGAGGAGGTCAGACACCTTAGCACTGATGATCAAATGCCATGAACCAACTGAAATGAAACCATAAATCATCACCAATGCTAAAATGTGTCCGTTTTACTTTACTGTATTAGCAGGAACAGGCTTCATCATATAGTCTTACTATATATAGATGGATATTGTTTTATAGATTGCCTTCCATGTCAGTTTTAAATTCCACTAAAGCACTTCAGTGTTATTAATGTAATGTGTTTGCTTTGTTCCTAGAGCAATCGATTTGTACATTACGAACAGTTTTTCGTTATTGAAAGCTGTGGTTACACTCTATTTCAATGGTCCACTTTAACTAGTACCTACTATGTACCTTTGCAACATGTCAACTAACTCTCATTAGTTTATTAGTGAAGGGTTTGTGTTAGTAGAATAAGTTGACATGTAGTTGCCAAGTTAATAATAATCATCAGTTTCAGGAGCATCGAAATAACGAGTTAGCAGATAATCATTTCAGCAGACGCTTTAATCTATCTACTAATACTAGGGTTGGGTATCGTTTGAATTTGAACGATTCTGATTCCGATTCCTTGTTTCGATTCCGGTTCCTAACGATTCTCGATTCCGATTCTTTTAAGAGGCAGGGTCAAACAAGTTTAGCTAACCTTGCTAACCAACGGTCTTTCTGAAGGAAATACTCCTTTCTGAAGGAAATACTCCTTTTGTCACAAATTTTGCATTTTGCCGAGATTTCGTTATTTTTAGAAAAGTGAAGCCACACTTTGGACCGCCGACGTAAGCTACTCATGTTCGACTCGCGCGGTTATGCCAACACTTCCGGTAGACGCTTCTTCGTTGGTGTTGTTCAGCGGTTTCTTCTTCCGCTCGGCGGACTGTGAATATCGAAATTAGGAATCGAAATTTTAACTTTTGAACGATTCCGGGAAAAACGAAAAGTTAGTCTCGGTTCCAATCGATACTCGATTCTCGATACCCAACCCTAACTAATACTCTAGTGAATGCCAGTTGACATGCAGTTTAGCAACTGAAAATAGTGTTAGCAAAGCTGTAACATTATACACAGGTAAAATTATACAATTAATATTAATGTCTGCATGTGTTTAGTTATTTGCTGAGTAGCCCTGTATAGGCTGAATTAAAAATAGTCAAAAATGCAGTCAGAATTATGATGTCAGTATCTGGGGTGTTTGAAGGACTGAAGGGTGATATGCATAAGTACAATAAATCCTGATTAATAGTGTCACCTACTACACACGCACACTTGGTTATCGTCGTGTGTCTGTTCCTTTTGAAACCGACTGCCGTACCAATATGTTCAATTAATTCACAATATAAACATTAAAGGAGTAGTTCACTTTAAAAAAAAAAAAAAAAACTTTTGCTGATAATTTACTCACCCCCATGTCATCCAAGATGTCCATGTCTTTCTTTCTTCAGTCGAAAAGAAATGAAGGTTTTTGATAAACATTCCAGGATTTTTCTCCATATAATGGACTTCAATGGGAACCAAACAGTTCAAGGTCCAAAAGACAGTTTCAGTGCAAACTGTTGAAAGGGCTTTAAACGATTTAAGGGTCTTATCAAGCGAAACGATCGCTCATTTGAAAAATAAATAACAAAGTTTAAGTTTTATGAGCTCAAATGCTCGCCTTGCTCTGTTCTGTGATGAATGACTCTTTATCATAATGAACAAAGCTTTTTTCGTGTCATTTGGTTCATTCAACCAAAAAGATTCGTTCATTTTGATGAACGAGTTCGAACAGGAGAGTCACGAACGCGCATCACAGAACAGAGCAAGGCGAGCATTTGAGCTTATAAAACTTAAACTTTGTTATTTACTTATTAAATGAGCGATCGTTTCGCTTGATAAGACCCTTATTCATCTTCTGGAATCGTTTAAAGCCCTTTGAACAGTTTGCACTGAAACTGTCTTTTGGACCTATTGTTTGGTTCCCATTGAAGTCCATTATAAGGAGAAAAATCCTGGAATGTTTTCATCAAAAACCTTAATTTCTTTTCGACTGAAGAAAGAAAGACATGGACATCTTGGATGACATGGGGGTGAGTAAATTATCAGCAAAAGTTATTTTAAAAGTGAACTACTCCTTTATACCTTGCCTAACCTCAATTTTGACTGTTTTTCAGTTTATAATGAACACATTTGAGACAATATAAATGCCTCACTTGTAAATTAAGTTAGGCTTTGCTTAGAGAGTTTGACATATTTAATTAACAAGGGTTTAAAAGACAAATTGTGAATTGTTAAACCATTTATAATAATGGTTCAGGAAAAACTCTTTTGTATTTCATTTGTAGTTTTTGTTTAACCTGTTAACTGTCACCCCCCCTTTTTTGAATAGACATGAAAATGCACATTTCGAACTTAAATGGTTGTAATTCAAGAATGCTTTGGAATATAGACATATGATTGGTCTTGTTTTAAAGAAGACATTTGGCAGATTTTTGTAGAAGTGAAATAAATTAAGAAAGTGAAACAGAAAAAAAGTTATAGAAGTTTGAGTTTATGGAAATGTACAATGTAAAAATATTAATTATTCATATTTTACATAAAATATATATTTTCAAAACCTGGGCTACTCTAAAATGGCAGAAAGATCAAAGCCAAAAATCTGAACAAGTTGTGTTTCAAATTTTAGGTTGATATCTCAAAAAATTAGCTTTCAGTGAGATTTTGTTTGGGCGCAGTACCAAACTTTTTCACTAGGGCACAATCAGACTCCATTACTGCCCATATAAGGGCGCCTGCATTTCCATTCGTGTTTTGAGTGATATGAACCATTATTTTCACAATTTTCATACAATTTCTGAAGTAGAGATCCTATTCAGAAGTAGCATGGGAAGTTTGGCAGATTTTGATATGAATTGAACCTCTAAGAAACACATACAAAGAACACGCATGTAAGTCATAGCTAGCTGCCACGTCACAAATGGTGAATTAATTATTTTTTTCTTGATATTTTAAACTTTTCAGACCTTTTTTTTCCAAAATAATTGAATGGATTCTATCTTTTGAACTTTTGGCATGAAAACAAACTGAGGTATCTACCATTTTTTCATGATTTTTCATGTTTACTGCTATTTTAAAATAAAGGTCTGAACACGCCTTATGAGTATGAAAATATTCTTGTTTTATATTGTTAAATTATGGCTCCTCTGTAATATATTTTGAAAATCAGTCACCAAATATGGAAACTAGAGATTGTAAGCTTTCAAATGATATATAGTTTGTCAATATTATTTAAGGTATTTACTAAGATATTATTGTTTTAAAAATATAGTGGCAAACGTCCCACCTGTGGGACGGTGACAGTTAACTGGTTAAATCAATTTTATATCGACCAATCCTGTAAAGCTCTTCTCAGTCCGGTTGTGTCTTTTCTCCTGCAGAGTTTGAGCCGCTGACCCGTTTGGGAATCCCTGATCCAGTCAACTACATAAAGAAGAAGTTTAAGTCCAGCAAATTGCTTTTCCTCAAGTCCGCGTGTGTTGGTCGAACTATTGTAGATCAGCTTGAGGCCTCCGTGGAGGAGGCCATTAACTCAGCCTCTTGGGTTGACCTGCAGGTGCACTCATGCAACTTTATATATATATATGTATATACTGTACATCCACAAATGTTACGAGGCTCTTTCTTCTGGTTTAGCCGATGCTCCCGAGCAGTCTGTCTGAGGAGGATGTGGGAATCCTGCTGAATGAAGTGCTGAGGGCCATGAACGTGCAGTCCAGCGCCAGGCTTCTCTCCACTTCTGTAGTCAGCGAGAAGTTCGTCAGCGCTTGCCTTGCTTTATTTGATGACATCATGCAACAGAAAGCACAGAAGGTGTGTGTGAGCTCGTCCTGCTACTGTACACACATACACCTCGACAGGGTCAGACATGAGCTTTTCTATTAAGTGCCAAAAAGTGATTTCCTGGGGCATTTTTTTTTTTACTTTGTACGGGGAATCTATTTATAATTGCTTAGCTTATTAAATATTTACATTTATTCTTTTAGCTGATGCTTTCATTCAAAGGGACTTACAATTGCTGTATATGTCAGAGGTCGCACGCCTCTGGAGCAACTAGGGGTTAAGTGTCTTGCCCAGGGACACATTGGTGTCTCACAGTGGTTTCGAATTTGGATCTCTCACACCAAAGGCATGCGTCTTATCCACTGCGCCATCAAACCAAATATCCGTGGTTTTTATGTAAAATACTTGAATGAATTGAATTAAATCAGAATACTAGAGTCTGTTACCAATAAAATGTTATGTACATCAACAAAAGCCATCTGTACATTGCCAAGAGGCAAGTGTTTATTTACACTTACACAGACGGTTAATGCAGCATACATGCATTTACACAACAACTGCATAATGTTAAAAGACGCATACAATTTTAAAGGAATAGTTTTCTTAAAAATAAAAATAAAATTCTATATCATCATTAACTCGCCCTCAAGTTGTTTCAAACCTGTGTGAATTTTCTTCTGCTGAACACAAAGGAAGTTATTTCGAAGAATGTCGGATACAGAAAGGTTGATGGACCCCATTGACTGTAGTGGGAAACAAATACAATGGAAGTCAATGGGGTCCAACAACTGTTTAGCTGCCAGTCATTCCAGACAGGCCTGTTATTATCAACTGAAACAAACTATGAGAAGTATTCTTGTTAATTGGAATAAAGCTGAAATTAAATATAAATATTAAATGAAAAGTTTGTAATGTTGCTTTGGCAGTTGTTAGCTAATTGAAATAGGTCAAAAATCAAACCGAAATAAAAATAAATCACACCTAAATAGTAATATTAAAGAAATTGACAAACACAAAAGTAAAAAACATTAACAAGAATTTGAAATGAAAACTGAAAATGTCCAAATAAAAGCTCATTTGAAATATTAATCAATGATAGTCTATAAATAATAGTAAAATAACACTGGTTCCAAACCTGTATGACCTTTTTTTCTGTGAACACAAAAAATGTAAACGTATATTTTGAAGAAACTGTCCATTGTTGGATTCAATGAGTTGCATGATAGCGTATGCATCAACACATCAACAGGACATCAGTAAAAAATAATTGTGAATACACTGGCTGGCAAGAAATAGCGAGCATCTAGACTAGCAGGTTTGCAGCCGATGGTCACTGCTGGATGTGTGTCTTTCTTCTCTGCTCTGTCAATAGGAAGTGAAGAATAACCCAGTGTTTCTGATAACCGAAGAGGATGTCAAACAACAGTCTCTTTTATTGGAGACTTCAGCTTCTGCAAGGAAAGACAAAAGAGATGACCGGCGCAAGAAGGGGACAGGTAAAGAGAGGACTTTTCAGTTAACTGAGGAACAGAAACACTGATGATATTGATCGATTTTTAAGACCTCTATGAAGTCAGAATTGCGGTAACACTTTACAATAAGGTTCATTAGTTAACGTGTACAATATGTGAACAATACTTCTTCAGCATTTATTAATCTTAGTTAATATTAATTCCAACATTTACTAATACGTTATTAAAATCAAAGGTTGTATTAGTTAACATTAGTTAATGGACTGTGTATTTGTATTAACTAACATTAACAAAGATTAATAAACACTGTAACTAATGCATTGCTCATCGTTAGTTCATGTTAGATAATGCATTTACTAATGTTAACTAATGAACCTTATTGTAAACTGTTACCAGAATTGCTTTTAGTCCATGCCTGCTTCGTAGCCTTTTACATACTAGTGTACACTGTAAAAAAAGTTCAAATGACTGGCTGCCAAATAAAAACCAGAACATTAACAGGGTTCCCGTGGATCTTTAAAAAGTCTTAACTTAGATTTTTTCAATTTAAGGCCATGAAAAGTCTTATTTTTACTTATAAAAGGACTTTATATTTTAGACAACACTTTGAATTGGACATATCTAAATGCTTTGCACATATCTGATTAGTGCACATATTTTTTTTGATTATTCTGCCTTTGTGGATTTGCTTGTTCACATGACATTGCGTCTGTCTCCTGCACACGAGAGGAGAAGAAAATGGGTAAATGTCAGTTCAATTATAAGTTCATGCTTCATGTGCGTTGGGGTGTTAGATATGTATGGTCTTTTTTTATTAAATTAGTTTTTGTCTTATATTTAAATCATTTTATGTTGTTATATTCGAATATCACATGAGCAAGAGTGCCATTTTCCTGTGCACAATTGCAAATAATATGTTATATTTATTGTATAAAACGGTTATATTAACAATAAGGTAACTTTGTGAGTTACTTTTTAGACACAATATTGTCAATATTGTTTGTTTACCCTTTATTCCCTTACAATAATTTCAAAATGAAACCTTAGCAGAGTCTCAATGCAACAGACATTGCTGATTTTTTTTTTAATTTTTTTTTTTTTTTTTGACTGAAATGAATGAATCAGTTTAATGATTCACTGAACAATCACTTGCTTCACCTGAATGAATCAGCCGTTTGAACAAATCGGTTGAATGACTCGCTTATTGAGACAGTCACTTGTGGCGGTTTTAGTTTCATATTTAAAGTACCCTTATTTAATTATTGAATAATAATTTAAAAAAAGTCTCATAGCTTTATGTAAATGAAGTGTATTAATGCCAGTTCTGTGTCACCTGTGCTCTGCAAAGATGAATTGAATTTGAATGGTAGAATTTGACATGAAAAGGTGATGCATACCTCTAAATAAGTTTAGAAAACATTTCCATATAGACCATTTCACAAGATGTAAACAACACTGGTCCAGAAGCACTTCCTGTTTCAGAGTTTTTAACACTACACAAAAGCTGGGATAAATACAACCAACAGAACATTTAAAACTGAATCAAAAAGTTAAACAACATCCTTAAGATGTTTTCTTGACATGTGAAATAAAGAAAACAGTTACAAACTGAAACAGGAAGTGTTTCTGGACCAGTGTTGTTTACATCTTGCAAAATGGTCTATATTGGTGAAAATGACCCTGGAAATCAGTTTAAGGTGGCAAATGACCACTGTGCTGAATATGAAAAATATGAATATGTGAGTCTGCGGTCAACAACAGGACTAAACCAACCATGGTACCTGTACAAAAACACAATCCATAAAATATCATCTACTAAACTTTGAAAATTTAGAGATATATTTTTGCCGATATTGCGCAATGTACAATGCGCATTGTTGCCTTAATGTACAATATTCATTTGGATTTCAACCCTGAATTAAAGTCAAATATCCTAATTTGAATAAAGTGCAGACACGTTTACAGAAACTTTCATTAAATGTTTTAAGAAAAATATGTATTCTGAATTATTATGATCAAACAATTTCACTGTAAAATGCGAATCTCTTGCAGGAATTTAAAGGGTTTCTGTGTCGTCTTATTTTGTGGGTGAAAGTAGATCCTGCGCTTTATTGCTAGCTAGCAAGCTAGTTAATCTACTTTCACCCACAAAATAAGACGATACAGAAACCCTTTAAATCCCAAAAGAATATTCCATATACAGTCGATTATCCTCCCCCAATTCAACCTGCCTCAGCTCATCAATACTTTAATGGCTGTGTCTCTTCCCAAACTTCCTGTTTCAATAGTAAAAAACACAAGAAACAAATGTATGGCTAGAAGAGTTCATCAGGGGCCCGTTTCAATAAGGAGGTTCAACCAACTCTGAGTTAAAGCTTGAACTCTGAGTTGACTTACCCTGGAAACAGAACAGCTGAAACGAGTTAGTTCAATCAACTCTGAGTTGACTGACTCTGAGTTAAGCGCGTGCACCACAGCTATAAAAAGCCATTATCAATGGAGCGCAGATATTATGAGTCACCATGGCAACAGCCAGACAAAAAAAGAGGTGTTGGGTGTAATTAATTACCAAGTAATCTAAATATTGTAATTTAATGAAAGGGATTACTCTTAATTCTTCTGTAATTTAAAATAAAATATGATGCAATTACATTAAATAGGCTACTGCATAAACTATAGACCAATTCAGTATAAAACAATAGTGGATTTAACATACATTTTTAAAAGGTATATTTTTATATAACCTTCTCCCTCTACACACTTTGATCAATTCAAGAATAATTCATGCTATTGTATTGTTAATTTGAAAGCATTAAAGGTGCAGTTTCTTGTCTCTTCTCCTTGTATTAATCAAGTGGTTGAGGTTGATATAGGATTTAGTAATATGTAGACCAATACTTTCTAGAGATAGTAATTGTTACATTAATCTAACTACACCGTTGAAGATGTCATTTGTTGTTAATAATTCATAATCATAACTATTTTAGAGTAACTTACTGTTATAATATCAGAGGTGAAACTGGAAGAATGTTATTCAACCTAAAGTAGTCTACTATTACTTTGATATTTTTTTACTTAAGTAAAAGTAAAAATACCAGTCTAAGTAAAAAGTAGTTAATTTAAAACATGAGTAAAAGTTGCTGAGTAACTTGTTTAACAGCGGGGGTGGGGTGGGGTGGGGGACTCCCCCATGTGGGGAGAGTTTCACAGTATGAGAACCGTCTCAGAAAATATCACGGTTTATGGTATTAAACAATTATTAAATATATAAACTGCATTATTAAATTACAGTTATTATTGTCATCAGTTAAAATGACAGTTAAATAAATTAAACATTTGTTCAATAAAACAATCAACTTACTTCAATAATTGATTATGAATAAGATTAACATCTTATTTTTTTTATCATTAATAACTTATTCAATTATGTTAGTTCTATTAATTTTTTTTTTAATGATTTAATAGAAATATATGATCAAAAACAGTGGTAATCACAAAAGTTTAGCAAACGTATTAATCCTTTTATTTTTTGGCAAAGTGCTGCAAAACAGATTTAGTCAATTAAACCATGGACAAACAATATATTCCTTAAAGAATGTGTAAATACATTTTAGTATTATTGTTGGTGTTTAAACAGCACTTACTCTTAAAAAAAGGGGAGGAGACCGCAAGAAACTCTGGGGTTTACTGAAGAAAACCTGCTCCCGACCAGGTTAGGTTCACAGAGTAAGTTACCATGGTAACTGACTCTGAGTATAAGTTACCTCTCTTTCAGAAACGGGCTTGACTTACTCTGCTTTCTCGGGTTTGATATACACCCCTTTCTGAAACGGAAAACCCCAGAGTTTCCCTCATTTCAGGGTTAACATACTCAGAGTTTTCACTTAACCTCCTTTCTGAAACAGGCCCCAGGCCATACGCTATTGTTATTAAACCACTCAGACTGTTTATTATTATTTGTATTATTATCTGTCAAACTCAGCAGTAGTCATTGTTGTAATATAAATGACTGTTGATTAAAGCTGAATAATAAAATAACTCTGCTGTTGTTCTTCTCAGAGGGCAGCGGGAGCGTGAAAGGAGGTGGAGGCGGAAATGCCCGAGAGATCCGAATCCGCAAAACAAAAAAGAAGAGCAGGAGGGAGGAAGACAGCGATGAGGAGACATCACACACCTCTCAGGGTATGAACACAGATTCATATGTGCTCGTGTTACAAAAGAATCACATGCATGTATGAATCTAGGCTAATGTTAAAGTACTGCTCTTGTTATTTTATGTTAACTATTGTTCACTTAAAGGTGAAGTGTGTAGTTTCTGCGACACTAGTGGCGTCTAGCAGAATTACAAAAATACAACATATTTTTAGTAGGGCTGTCAGTTAAACGTGTTATTAACGCCATTAATGCAAACCCATTTTAACTGCGTCAATTTTTTTTATTGCGCGATTAACAGTCTTTTTGGATTAGGAAACTTTGTCGTTTTTTCACATGCATTTGCAACATGACGCGGCATGCACTACGCTCTGAAACACTTTCATTTCACTGGCCGCGCGAGGACATTAAGTTGCTTCATCGACCAAAGCGCAAGCGGATCTAGCTAGACCTGAAACAAAACAAGCGCGTCGCACACACTCGTTTGGGCTTGCGAGACGGCCAAATAGTTGGTTAACGTTACGTTTTGAGTAGATGACGAGCGCGAGACGCTGAAATGGATGCCAATAAGATTCTGAATGGAAACTTTACTTTTAAAAAGTTGTCAAATGGTCCCATTGACAAGACCAAAGCGATCTGTGTGTTTTGTCGTTGTGAACTGAGCTATCGTCATCGCAGCACGTCCAGTCTGAAATACCACTTGATGATGGTCAAGCACACACACACACGCACACACACAGATGATGCGAATTCTCCGTCCCCTCGTCAATATCAGGACCTTGTCAGTATTTCTTTCACTCTTTTATTGATGGACAGTGTTACATTGAGAGATTATTTGCTCCAAGTGAGAATGTTAGTGTGAAATTGAACACAGTATATGTCAATGTTGTTTTCAATAAAAAAACATTTGCACAAAACAAGCCAATCCACTTTAGCATGTTGATAAGAGCAGCAAAATGAGAAAAAATAATGGGACAAAAAGAAATCAAGAGACATTTAGAATAGATAAAAATGTGCGATTAATCACGAGTTAACAATGACATTACTGCGATTAATCGCGATTAAATGTTTTAATCGTTTGACAGCACAAATTTTTTGACAACATTGCAAACGCCCCAAACTCAGAGATCACAAACAGCTTATGAAGGCATGTCTCAAAAGGTAAAACTATGCTACTTTAAAATAAAAGGTCTGATATATACATACAGTCGTGCTCAGAATTAATGGGACCCCTGGTAAATATGATGAAAACTGTCTGTAAAAAATAATTCTGCATTGTTTATCCTTTTGATCTTCCATTCAAAAAATTGGCAAAATTCTAACCTTTCATTGAAGCAAAAGAATTGAAAGTGGGGGTAAATCACACTATGAAATAAATGTTTTTTCTCCAAAACACTCTAGCCATAATTGTTGGCACCCTGTTATTAAAAAGTTTTTGCAACCTCAGATATGTAAACTTTTGCCAAGATAACAGATGGCAGAAGCTTCATTTTGTGCTCCGTAACTAATTTTTGTGTTGATTTTTGTTTTGGATCGTTGTCCTGATGGAAGATCCAACCACGGCCCATTATAAGATTTCTAGCAGAAGGCATCAGATTTTTATTTTTTATCTTTTTGTATTTGATAGAATCCATAATACCATGTATCTGAACAAGATGTCCAGGACCTCCAGCAAATAAATAGGCCCACAACATATAAGATCCAGCAGTATATTTAACCGTAGGCATGGGGTACTCTTCATCCCTGTTTGCACCAAACACATCTGCTGGGTTTGCTGCCAAAAAGCCCCTTTTTTAGTTTCATCTGATCACAGAACCCTGTGCCGTTTGAAGATCCAGTCGTATCTGACACCTGAATATGCTGGAGTTTGTTTTTGGATGAGCGAGGAGCATTTTTCTTGAAACCCTCTCAAACAACTTAGGTTTTCTGACCCCAAGACTCAACTAATCTCTGCAATTCTCCATCTGTGATCCTTGATCCACGATACATTCCTGGTGCTGTTTTTATTCTGTTTTCACATTATATATGCCTTTTGTGTTAGTTCTCAGCTGGGAGTTTAGTTCTGCAAAACATATGTCATAAAAACCAAGCAAAAAAAATAAAATATAAAAGTTCTGTGTTAAATGTGACAGTGTGAACACTAAGCAAATCAGCACTTAATGTATTTTTAAATTTTTTGGTCTGAATCAAAAGAACCAAGAGAACCGAAGTGTTAACACACCCTATGATAATTTGTACTCTGTAATTTGTAATGGTAGTAGGAAATGAGCAGTTGTAAATCCTGTTTTTGTGTGTGTGCATGTGTTACAGGTCGAAATAAGCCGGGAGACATGCCCTTCCTCTCAGCGGACGAGATCATGGAGGTTCTGGAGAAGAAAGTGTGTGACAGCTCTGAGGAGATGCTGCAGGAACTAGCAGAACAGATGCTAAGGTTCGAACCATGCGATTCAAGCTAATTGACGCTAAAAAGTACAGCACTGGCAAGTTCATAATGTGGAAAACAGCTTGAAGACCTATTCACACCAACACAAAGGTTCAGACCCAAAATGCACTCAGATTATACATATAATCAGGGATTAAAGTTCTCCGTCGCTACGACGGATTTCCGTTAATTGCAGCGAGTCTATGACGGATATCCGTCAATTGCAGGGTTCCCGTCTATCCTTATGTCGTAAATTAACTTTTCATAATTTTAAGGCCGTAAATAGGCTTTCATTTCGCAAATAGTGTGATAAATGTCTTAATTTTAGTTTGAATAGGTCTTAAATTAAGGAAAGATGATGCGTATTCACCCTGCTGAGGGGGGATGTGATAAAGCCTGGAGTGGAGCGAAAGCACGTTACTGTCTCCACTCTAAGCATTCTGAAATCACTTTGCTCATGGTCCACTCCGGTTTTTCAATTCCCGCTCACGGAAACTGCTCCCTTGGACCCTGTTCACTCAAACTTGTCAGGCGAGGCTACAGCTCGTTTGCTGCGTTCCCATGATAGAAAACAGAACGCGGGTTAATATTGGTCGTTTCTCAATACCAAGTACGCAAGTACTTGCGTCCTTGGTAGTTTGGACTTGCCAAGTTCGACTCGGGAGAACAAACTCCCGAGGACGAGAGGACGCTGCTAACAGCGCGTTCTTGATCGCGTCACTCATTCACGGAAACGATTCTGAAGAGAAAACGCAAAAGTGGCGTTGCGTCATCTTTTTTTATTCTGCGTTTAGACGAGCGTTTCGTGTGGGAAATCCGCGTGCAAATGGAGACGCAAAAGTGTGTGAAATTCAATGTAGTATGCACTTCAGGCGGCTAGGAGTGCGTACTACAACACCAAGTCCACGCGCCTGCGTACAACCTTTTGCGTTTCACGGGAACGCGACGGTGGAGCGTTTTTAAGATTTCCACTCTGGAGGGTGGTTTCACTTTTTTGCGTTTTTGAGCCTCAAAAACGCCGTCGCCGTGTAATCAAATCACGAAATCACGAGTGATTTCAATGTTAACTCATGGTGTGTTCACACCCAACGCGAATTTAATTATTTGCACGAGTAGATTACATACAAAGTCAATGCAAAGACGCGAATAGACGCATCATTTGCGCCGGGCGTTGCGAATGACACGAATTGGGCGACACGTTTGCCGAAAATATCTTCCGCACAAGTTGAAAAATTTGAACTCGAGCGAATGTTCAAGCGGCTAACTAGACGTGATAGACGTGATAGACGCGTATTTGATGCTCTTTTCGCGTTCGGTGTGAACACACCATCAATGAAAAGACGCGTTACTCGCATAAAAATTCCTGCGGCACGAATGATGCGTAGAGTGCGGCACGCTAGACGCGAATACGCCTCATTCACACGTCAAATTTGCGCAAATTGAGCGTCTGGTGTGTTAAGCGTGAATGATTTAGTGCTATTTGTGCATTCACACGTTTGACGCGAATTCGCCTGTCATCCGAGTTAAAAAATCTGAACTTTGGCGTCAATTTGTGGCGCGTTAACCAATCAGGAGCCTGCTGCTTGCTCACGTGGTTTAGTGTCTGGATGCTTCAATAATTTTTTTTTTTTTACTATGACTAAATGCTTGGTGTAGTTCTAATGCACAAAACGCAAATATTTTATCACTTAAAATTTATTTCAACATACGAGACATGTTCATTTTGTATTGAATGTTATTTATTCCATATCTAGGTTATATGAAATAGTATTATGATGTAAAGACAACCAACATACATGTGCATAAGTTCGTGTCTGGACGTGAGAGAGAAAAAAATCACAGGCCAGGTTAATAACTTTTGGAGGCTGGCTCATCAAAACAAAAATAAATGACAGATTAGGTGGATGAGGGCGAGGGGATCCTCGCTCCGATGTGGGACAACGGGTCATCGAACTGGACGCGGGACAAGCGGAAGTACCGCTGACAGCGGCCGTCATCCAGCGCAGCTCCTGGAGCGAGCAAATGGTGAAACCCGCCAAACGGTTCACCTCTGAAGGGTCCGGTGGACACAAATATAAGGCGACGATGATCCCCACGCCGCTGTTCTGCTCTCCAGAGTAAATACAGAGCGGTGACTCTCTCGATGAATGCTCGGTCAACATTAAAAAAGATGCCCGCCAACGGGTTGCAATTCTGACGTGCGTAAATTTTGTTTCAAACTTTTGTTTTTACTCGCGTCAATTTCGATCTTGCCACGTGAATGGATTCAAAGTGTTCACGCGTATAACTAGACGCAGTAGGCGCGAATTTGATGCGCTATTCGCATTTGGTGTGAACGCACAGTAACAGTGAGGCTTGTGAGCAAAAGTGCAAATCTATTTGGTTGGCCAGTTTTCCCCGCAGTGCAATGGAAAAGAGATTTATACACTGAACACGATGTTCAGATGGCACTGGAATTCACCGCCTAGTGAATTCGTATTTAATAAGTGTATTTAAGCAAAATCGGCATATAGGGCACACAACTGCCAAAACTTTAAAAGGGATAACGGGAGACATTAAAAATAATCAAATATAATAAATTTAAAATGTATAATCGATTACTTCTTTATCTGTAAATTAAGTGGTTATGATAAAGTTAAAAAAACAAATTAATCTCATTCACACTGATTTGATTTGAATACATCATATTTCAAATGTTTTAGCATCTGTAAATCTCTCGCACAGCTGCTGTATGATCTCTGATGTATGGGACGCTGTGTGAAGTGGAAGCTGGTGTTAGACTACCTCTCCTTAAAACGGCCTCTCGCATTAAAGGTGGAATACCTAAGATTTTTGCATTAAAATACCCCAAAATCACAAGGCCAGTGTTCTATATTTAGTTATGATGATAACTTACAATATTCCAAATGTTTCGAACAATGTTTAAATCACGAGAAAATTGAGATTTTAACCAAGGAAACGGGGCGTGTGAGCAGGGGTGAGCTGGGAGTCGCCAGTCAATCGCGTCATATCCACGTTACCTCGGTTTCCGCTCGTACTACGTGTAGTCCTGGACAAATGCGGAAGTTGTAGTTGTGCGTTAGCGTCTATCACGCAACAAACGTCAGCTTGTTTCGCGCATTTGTTATGGAATGGAGCACAATTATTCTTTAGCGATTGCACCTGGTTCTGTCTACAAAGACAAGTCTCATAAACGCAAACGTCAACGAACGGGTCAACCAAACGACCCAAGAAGAATTTGGGACAAGAGAAATAAAACCAGCTCAACATCGGTGTGGCATTTCCTAAATGGAGAGAAAAACTCTAACTAGAAAGAGACACCGATCTTGCATGTGTTTTACTTGACAGGTGAGTAACACCGTGTTCGGTATTCCAATTTCATGTCAGTAAACGATGCAAAAATTTTTTTATTATTGTTCGAATGTCTTGTTGTCTATGCATATGATGTGAAAAATCGTAAGGTCATATTCACCGCGAATACTTCTCGGAATGTGAACTGTTGGCTGTATCTTAGAAAACGATGTTTATCTGAAAAGTGTTTCAACCGTCCCGGCTCTCCCCTAACATCTGTGATAACTAATTTACTTTTAAACCTTACTTTTCTTGCGGTTATTTCAGTTTAATGAAAAGCAAGCATGTCATTAAACGCAACAGTTATGGAAATCGAACTTTACCTCATCCATGACAACTAATTTTCGATTCCCGTCTGACTGATTTATCCGCGGTGGAGTTGAAAACAACAGTTCCCATCATTCCGCGTTCCTCCACGGCGTCATCAAGCAAAGCCAATGTTGTTGTTGTTTTGAATGTAGCGCCCTCTAGCGGCATAAAATCTTAGGTATTGTAGCTTTAACAGCATTCATTGGTCTGAACTAGTGGTGCAACGGATCATCACTGATCCGTGATCCGTTCGGATCAATGTCTTCGGTTCGGCACACACGTGATCCGCGGATTGATTATGAAAAAAAAAAAAAACGTGCGCATGTTGTTCAGTCAACGCACAGCTTCGTCATAGCGAGCGGAGGAACAGAGAAGCGTGAACGCCCCGCGTCATTTCAGGGCTCCAGACCAGACTGCGACCAAAATTTGAGAGTGTGCGACTGAATTTTACATCCAGTCGCACATGTGCGACCAGTAAATTTGCCACACGTTAAACGCATGGTAAAGCGGTGCGTCAATGAATCCGTGACAAGAATAGCGCGCGTAAACATCTGTGGGAGGGAGACGGAGACAAATATCACAACCTGATGTGCGTCTGAGCAATCAGCGATCTATCGACTCGTTAGTCGTTGCCTAGCAGCGAATGCAAACAAAATGAAAGTGGAACGAAAATACGCTACTCATTTATGATTAGGACCGTGGAGCAGCAGCAGCAGCGATCCATTGACAAAATAAAGCCCCGAACTTGACAGTCGCGGGCCGATCTCGCTCACGCAACACTGTTACTAGGAGATCCAGTGAAGAAATCCATTGAATTCGCCTCAGAATTAATAACATCAACACCACGAGATCCAGTGAGAAACACTCCGATTCGGCGCAGGTTTCTGTTATAAACCATATCAGATCAAACAGAGCTGACGTGGAAACCAGGAGAAACACTTATAGAAGGCTTTCAGTCCACAAATCAGCCTATATATGATAATGTGTAAGAAATAGTCAAATGCTTACAAGTAGCCTACTACACATCTTTTCCCAGCACTTCAATAATATCATAAATAAATGTTTTATTTTTTTGAATTTTTTATGTGATTACCAACACATTTTTTGTTTATCCTTTAAAGATTGTCCTAAAATTAAAAAAAAGTACGATGATATTTTCACTACTTTTATTAATTGATATTAAGACATTATAAATGATAATAACTAAGTAAATTTCATCTACACCCTAAATTAAGCTTAGTGATTTATTGTCAGCCCCAGTGCTACCAGATTTTTTTTTTTTTTTTTTTTTTGTAGAACTCGCTGTGAGTTCTCATTTGAGGTGATGCTGCCCTCAACTTTCAGTCTGGAACCCTGTGAAGTTAAAAATAAAACAGAATATCATAGTGTTAAGTCTATTTATTATTAAATAATTTGTCAGTAGGCTATTACAGTTATTTTGGGGAAATTTTTTTTTTTTTTTTTTTTTTTTTGCTGATCCGAAAAATGATCCGATCCGTGACCCTGATCCGAGAAACGATCCGATCCGTGAGTTTTTTGATCCGTTGCACCCCAAGTCTGAACACAATCTGAACAGCTGTTTGTTGAAATGTTTCTCTCACAGCATTTTTGCACCTAACATTCCTCTTGCTGTGAACAGGCTTTGAGATTGTTGTTGTTGTTGTTTTTTAAAGGATTTGCTTTAGATGCAATCAACAACATTTGGAAAATTAAGTTGCAGAACCTCAACCTCTTTTTTTTTTTTTTGACAGGCCATTGAGTAAAATGTACCAGGAAGTGGTCAGCACAGCTTTCATGTCCACAAGTTCAACCGGAGCAGGAGGAAGTCGGAAGAAAAACATGAAGGATCTTCAGGAGGAGATCAACAACTTGTACAGCAACATCCGCCTCTTTGAGAAAGGAACCAAACTCTTCTCAGGTTTGCCTGTTCAAAGATTAAAATTGGTAAACAAACGTTTGTGGACCATTTCTGTCTGCCAAATAATGTTAAGAGCACAGTATTTTGGCCTGTAATGGAATTGTCTGTTTCAACTCCTCAGTTGTTTAGTTTTAACTCTTTCCCCGCCAGCGTTTTAAAAAAAAGTTGCCAGCCACCGCCAGGGTTTTTGACGATTTTCGCTAAATTTGAATGCCCCGCTGAATATTTTCTTCCATGAATATATGAAGATGATGTATATAAAAATAAAGATCTGAGCCTCTGCTTTTAGGAAAAAAAAAACGTTTTTATTTTATCTTCATCTGTTCTTTTTTTATTGCCTCTTGAACAGAGGTAGGTTTTGTCAAAAACACAACATTTTGGACAAAAAACTGAGAATAAGGTATTTTTATCAAACAAGTGCATTTAAAAGCAGAATACATTCAGATGTTGTTTCCTTCATATATAAAACTTTCCAAAATAAATTAAAAACATAAAATAAATGTAAAATATATCAAATTTCCCAGGATGTAAGGGAAATGCCTCTGCCTCTCTGTGTTCTACCTGTGAATAATGAATAATTGGAATTACAATAAACAGGCCTAGACACACACACACACACACACATACACACAAATACATATTACAATGTGGTAAATGTGCACAAAGAGAGAAATAATTTGACAATTACACCTTCATATTTAGACAGCCACACATAAATGCCTGCACACACACATACATATTATAGTGTCATAATATTATACGATCTATCTGCGGCACGTCCATGGCTAGAACTTTCTGTGACAACATGTGCATCTCTCTCACTGACTACTTCGTCCCGATCAGATTCAGAATTATCAAATAAAGAGTGATCGGACTCCGAGTCCATTAACCTCCAGTACTTCAGCCATGAAATACCTCTGCATTGTCTGTCTGATACATTCTCACTACTCCCCTGTTTGAGACGATTGCAATCTGTTTCTCTGATCAAAGAGTTGCGCACTCATTCAGGACATGCGCGCGGGTCTTCCTTACCGTATACCACCTAAAACACGGATACCCGGAAAATTCCGTGTTTGGCGCAGATGCGTTTTTTCATTAAACACGGAAAATTCCGTGTTTGGCGGGGAAAGAGTTAAAGGACAACTCCGGCGCAAAATGAACCTTTAGTCTAATTACACATTGTTACCTAGTCAACCGTTATCTGAGATTTGTTTTCATGATTGCCGAATGTAAATAGTTTTATCTCTAAAACCAGTTTAGCCTATAACGCTAGTATAACGCTAGTATATAGGGCATAGAGTAATGACAAATAAAAATCGCTTGTTATTACCACTAACAAGGCTTAAAATAGCCCCACACTAACACGACAGCATAAAAAGAGTCCCTACATTCAAACCGAAGCATTGAGAACGTTGTTAGTGTCCATACAGTTTAATAAGAAGATATTTTATACACACAGTCAACTTCGCGAACACAGGAAGAAGCCATCTTGGAAAAATAGTCTCTACCAGTCGATCTACGAACGCCGATCCAAGTGCGCTGGTGAGATGTGAATAAGGTGATAAGGTGAGCGCGAACAGTAGGCTACGTGTACATATTGAAGAGAAGAAAACGGTTTGTGTTTGTGTTTCTTCTGGAAACAATGGACCATATGAGATTCTGCACAGTTCAGCGCACTTGGATCGGCGTTCGTAGATCGACTGGTAGAGACTATTTTTCAAAGATGGCTTCTTCCTGTATTCGCGAAGTTGACTGTGTGTATAAAATATCTTCTTATTAAACTGTATGGACACTAACAACATTCTTGATGCTTCGGTTTGAATGTAGGGACCCTTATTATGCTGTTGTGTTGGTGTGGGGCTATTTTGAGCCTTGTTAGTGGTAATAACAAGCGATTTTTATTTGTCATTACTCTATGCCCCATATAGCCTAGCGTTATACTAGCGTTATAGGCTAAACTGGTTTTAGAGATAAAACTATTTACATTCGGCAATCATGAAAACAAATCTCAGATAACGGTTGACTAGGTAACAATGTGTAATTAGACCAAAGGTTCATTTTGCGCCGGAGTTGTCCTTTAAGGTGATTCAGGCGTCAAGCACACATAAGAGCCGCTTTTCCATCGCCGGGTCAAACCGCACCGATCTAGCCCAGCCGGAAACGCTTTTTATATTTTCCACTGTGCATCTGATAATGAAGCTCTTTAGAATGTAATAGACATGTGACGTAAATAAAATTTCAACAGTGACCGCGTTATGGAGGAGGATCCTTCTTTTAATTTTAGTATTAGTTTAAGTTGTTGTCGCTCAAATATGTTTCTTAGCCAACTAAAGAGAAACTGGTAGCCAGGTGACCAATCCGGAGTTGTGACATCACCAAACGCATTTCACCTATCTCTAAAGTAAGCAACTGGAACCGATCCTTACTGTTCTTAGAAGCTTTCGGCCCGATGCTGGAAAAGCAGCTGAAGGGTTCAGCAAATGACTGCATAAAGGTTGTCCGTACAGTATGTGTGTCTCTCTCTCTCTGTCTTAACGCTTCTGCTTTTGTTCCCTGCACACACCAGATGAGACGCAGGCTACCATTGCCAGGCATGTTCTGAAGACTGTATGTACGGATGTGACCAATGTGCTGCTGAGCTTTGTGGCGGCAGAGCACATGACCTCGGACAGCTCGACTGCCATCACCAGTGAGGTACAACCAACTGATACTCCAACCTTTAGCGCCTTTCACTGTGCTCAGAAGCAAAATATTCATCATGTTGTACTAGGTTTTCATTTATTCATCAGGATTTGCTGGGATTGAGAAGTAGACTTCGGCTTTTCTGATTTCCTGGCATATGTTTGTAGAAATTAGATCAGGAGCAGTGCATGAACAAAAAACATTCATTATAGAAACAATTAACAAACCACTTTGCTGAACTGAAGTTCTGAACCCTCAATCATCATGGGTAGCATTCAGGAGTTGCAATATGTATCTTTATTTATACCATGGTCTGGGTGAATACTCGATTCTGATTGGCTGCAGGGTGTCCATTAAATGTGATGGTGTTCTGGTGAAAATGACTGTTTACCCTTCAAAATTAATTAAAAAAATGTGCTTTTAAATAATAGATATCACCATCGCTTTGGGTTTTAGAAAAGCGCATTATACATAAAATGTATTATTATTATTATTATTACCATGAAACTTCCTTAGTTGATTACTTTCACAAGTATATAAGTAAATGTATTATACATTTTTGAAATTTGTGTTTAATTATGCAAATTAGGCATCATCTCATTAAATATGCACAATTTTGCATATATTTCGGTAGATAGTTCTGAACATATGATAAAGCCAGGTGCAAAAATCTTTTTGTTTACACACAAGATGAAAAAAAAAGTTCAGAGGTAATTCAGGATATATGCTTTCATTACCTAGGACATCAAAATATACTGTCCATACCATTAAAAAAACGATTTTCGCCATGTTTTTTTGATTAAAATGTCACATAAATCAAGCTAGGAATGCTTTATTAACAAATCCCTCTGATAATATCTTCAGAATACTGTATAAGTGTATAACTGGACGGTTTGGTGTTCATAGGTGCTACATAGGCTGAGATATTTCTACCTGAGAATGATATAAAAAAAAAACTCATTTTGAGAAAAAGGCGAATTAAAGATGTGAGTAGGGAATTTAATACATTTCTATTGGGAAAAAAAATGCTCAAAAACAGAATAAATGCTCAGGCTCTTAGTAATAATAATATATAATATTTCAAGCTCATGAAAACTGATTATTTAATAACATGGCAGGCGTGTAAGGCCTACAACTGCAGTAACTCAGTGAATTAACATTGGCAGAGGACACCACGTGATGCGCCTGAGCGAATCACGTTAGCAGAAACCAGCTGTAGCCAATGAGATTTCGTCATTAGCTTTAGTTTAGATCACTCTTTGGACATTCATGATTGGTTACTGATAGAAAGGAAATGCCCATATTTGGGTTACACAGCGTTGTGCACGAGACTCGGCCATGACAGACTTCAGTAAACACACGGAGCGCTGGAATGCTAACTTCTTGATAAATTCGGCAGAAATTTACTGCCGCAAGTAAACTAAATGTACTGAAATAAACATTTTAATGCATATTTTCAACGTTTTCTTTATAGCAGCTTGAAAGAACACATATTGAAGGAGTAAACTTGCCCAAAATCTCAAAACTGACCACTGCATGAAAAATCAATGTTTTTGCCTGCCGTGTCTCGCCTTAAAGCCCTTTGAGGTGTCCATTGTCTGGGTAATAACGGTTCACGCCTCAGCGTCGTCCATTAAAACCTGACAATGGACACCTTGAAGGGCATTAACCCTTGAATCTTATGGTCACTGTGGCTGTTCAAACACACACACACACACTGAGGGACGTGTACATGTGCACCAGACTTCTTTGATTTCTCCAGGAGATGAAGTGGACATTTAGATGGGGAAAACCTCTACATATCTATCATGTTTACATGTGTGTGATGTTTGTTACCGCCTTGCAGATCCGGCTGAAGATTCTGGCCAAGCTCTCAGACGAAGTTAAATCTCCTCTGATGAAGCTACACAACAGTCTCAATGGAAAGGTGCGTCATTTTCAAGCCCTCACATTTCAGCACAGTTCTTCATCTGTAATAATGATGCAATGAATCATGAATAGGAGTGTAGAGTAACATAATGAATGAATAACGAGTAAGTGCCGTTACGTTTAAATCCATTTCTGAGTATTCCACAGATTTCCCCCCAAAATCAGTTGGAAAAATGAGAATATGTATTGGATCAGCTGAGCTCTCAGTTGTCATAGGTTGGAAGAATCAAGCTTTTATCTCCTGGCTCTTGCAGGCCATTGAAGAGTTTCTGTCATGTTTGGAGACGAGTGCAGAAGAGTGCGGGCTACTTCTGAAGAAAGGTGACAAGAAAAGAGAAAGGTATAGCCTCTTCCGTTCTCCAAAAATGCATCGGTATTGATCACTAAAGCGTCTGATCTTTAGAAATCAAGTGTCTTCTTTTTTGTTTACCTAGCAACGTTTGGAAATAAGGAGTCGTAGTCCTTGCATTGCTGTTAGGAATGTTAAATTTAGCGTGTTAGCTAGACTTCAACCAATACATAGTTTTTACAGATTAACCCACATCTATTTTTGCTTTGTGAAACATACAGTTTTCCAGAGCAGCAATTGGTACCAAACAAATTAATTAGATCAAATGATCTGTCTTACATGATTGACTATGACTGTGTTTATATTACTAACTACTACACGACTATGATAACACATTGTATATGAAGAGCTCTTTTCCAAAACGCTATAAATCCATTTCAATAGTTTTCAGGAAAACTACATTTTTTACCTAGACCCACACATTTTGTGAATATTCAAATTATCCTGTTGAAATGTTTTATTGGTTCAGTCTGAACATTTTGAACAATGATTATTAAATCAAACAACAATATTGTTAATGATAAATTAAAAGTTAATTTTTTTTTTCAAAACGCTATAAATCCATCATTTTTAGTAAAGTCATTTTTAGTAAAGTGTCAAACCTCAAACAAATAGTACCAATTTCAACATATGCATGAAAAACTAATTATTAAAAAATGATCAATAATGATAAAGATATATTCAAAAAAGGGATGGGCACCCCTCCAGCACATGCACACACACACATGTATAGGCTACATAGCATGTGAGCAAAGCGGAGCGGCGAGACGCTTAAATATAAGTAAAAAAAAAAAAAAACATAAAATAAACATATGTTACGATTCTTCTCAAAGATCGCAACAAAGAAGGGAGACGCCACACAACCGCTACATAAACCATAAGATTTATTTTACATAAAGTAATTAAATATGATGTGTCAAGAGATCAGTATAAATGTTAGTTAGTATGTCAGCATGTATTTGTAAGTAACAAGCTCAAGTGATGTCAGTTTAACCAAACATAACCAAACATAATCAAAAATCAAAAATCAAAAGATCCTCATCAGGGGAAGTACATCATCTCAGATCTCCGAAACGGTTGTGCTCTCCCGTGACCCATATGTCCTGTGAGCTCTCTGGAAGTTCCCAGAGCCGCAACAACACCAGTAAGCCATCGTCCTTCTCTCTGTTTGACCCAGTGTCTTTTAACACGCCATGATCTGGTTCAGGTGTAAAGCCACGCCCTCCAGCAATCAGCCTGTAACTCGGGGACAAACACATGAGCACAACCACTCATTGAACCGCCACACACCCCCCTTTAAAAGATCCGATATCTTATAAGGATCCTCAGAACCTCTCAAAAACAAAAAAACAAAAAAAAAACTGAAAAACAAAAATGAACAAATCATACTTTCCTTTCAAAAACATTCTTTATGAAGTCCGATTCCCATATTACAAGTGTTTTTCCACAGTCACCTCTATTCTCCTAGATTACTCAATTTATCCCCAGCAATCTGGATCCTGAAAGCATATTAAGGCAACAAACAGAGAGCACAGAAAAATAGTAATAACTGTTAAAACACTTACAGTATACCATTTAACCTACTCAGGAACACAAGATAACGCATCTGCCACTACGTTATCAGTTCCCTTGATGTGTTTTACAGTTAAACTGTAAGGCTGCAAAAAAAGAATCCAGCGCATCAACCGCTGACTCGGGGACTGTAAAGAGTGTAAAAACGTTAAAGGGTTATGATCAGAATAAACCTCCACAGGTAATCCGCCCCCTACGTACACATCAAAATGCTGAAGAGCCCAAATTAAAGATAATGCTTCCTTCTCTATTACCGAATAGTTCCTTTGGTAAGTATTAAACTTACGAGAAAAGAAACTTACAGTATGGTCAAGTCCACTCTCACCAGTCTGTAATAGAACGGCTCCAGCACCAATCTGGCTTGCATCTACTTGTATCTTAAATGGCTTATCCAGCCTAGGGGCAGCTAAAACAGGAGCAACAGTTAATAACATTTTAACATGTTCAAATGCCTTCTGACAATTTGCACTCCAAACAAAATTGACAGCACTCTTAAGGAGATCAGTTAACGGAGAAACAACAGTTGAAAAATTTGGGCAAAACCCCCGGTAATACCCAACCATCCCTAAAAAACGCATCAGCTCCTTCTTTGTTGATGGGACAGGAAATTGTTGAATAGCCGCCACTTTAGCTTGAACAGGACGCACCTCGCCCTGTCCAACTTCTTTTCCCAAATATCTGACAGTACCTTTGGCAAACTCACATTTTGCCAAGTTAACAGTCAGACATGACTCAGCTAAACGCAGCAGAAGTGCACGGAGATGTACCAAATGTTGTTCCCATGTATCACTGAAAACAATCACATCATCCAAATACACCGCACAACCCTCCAGGCCGAACACCACTTCATTCATCAATCTCTGGAAGGTTGCGGGTGCATTTCTCAAACCAAAACTCATAACAGAGTAAGAATATAACCCTGATGGTGTAATCAATGAAGTTATTTCTTCAGCTCTGGGAGTTAAAGGCACTTGCCAATATCCCTTTAGAAGGTCTAGCTTGCTTACGAACTTTGCAGACCCCACCTGATCCACACAATCCTCCATTCGAGGAAGTGGAAAAGCGTCAGGTTTAGTAATAGCGTTTAATTTTCGGTAATCAGTGCAAAATCTATAAGTAGAATCTGGCTTTTTTTACCAACAAGCATGGTGAAGCCCAACTGGAGCATGAAGGAACAGCGATCTCATTATCAAGCATATACTGAACCTCTGCCTCCAACACATTCCGCTTATTGATAGGAACCCTGTAAAAACGCTGGCGGATAGGTCTTGCATCTCCCACATCCACATCATGCTGGATCAAATGCGTACGGGTGGGCACATCTGCAAACAAACTAGGAAAATCAAACAACAACTCTATCAATTCTGACCTTGTTAACTCTGACAAATGTGCCAACAAAGCATCTAGATTCTGAAGGGTCTCTGAATTCTTTAACCTTGGAAGCAAAACGCAGTCTTCAGGTACAATCACATCCTCCCCTCCCTCTACAGAAAAAGGTTGAGAAGTGTCCAGAGAGACAGCCGCAACAGTAACAGCTGGCTTAACCAGTTGAGTGTCAGAATTACGAGAATGATAAGGCTTAAGTAGATTTACGTGAAAACACTGTTTAGCCTTTCGCCGATTTGGAGTTGCAATTTGATCATTTTGATCAGTCATTTTTTTAAGAACAGTATACGGACCAGTAAATCGTGCGCAAAACGGAGATCCAGATGAAGGTAACAAAACCAACACCTGATCCCCCGGCATAAAACACGGCATTCGGTGTGTTTGTCAAAGTGTTTCTTCATCTTATCTTGCGCTCCGACAAGATTTTTCTGAGCACTCATTCCAGCTAAAAATAAGCGTCTACGGAAACCATCTACATATTCCAACAAATTCTGAGGAGGATCCTTTTCAACTAATCCCTCCCTCCAAACAGAAAGAGGACCACGTACACTGTGACCAAACACAAGATCATTGGGGCTAAAACCCAAACTCTCCTGTTGTACCTCTCTAGCTGCAAGTAATAACCAGGGTAAACCCTCTTCCCAGTCACGATTCAATTCCACACAGTAAGCACGTAGCAACGCTTTCAATGTTTGGTGAAACCGTTCAAGCGCACCTTGACTTTGGGCATGATATGGGCTTGATTGATTATGCTTGACCTTAATCACTCTCAAAATCTCAGCAAACATACGTGAAGTGAAATTAGACCCTTTATCGCTCTGAATAATCTTTGGTATCCCAAAAATAGAGATGAATTGGGTTAACGCTTTCACAACTGCTTTAGTTGTAATTCTTCTAATCGGATAAGCTGCCGGGTATCGAGTTGTTTGGCACATCACAGTCAGCAAGTATACATTACCTGATTTAGATTTAGGTAAAGGACCCACACAGTCAATTATTAGATGTTCAAAGGGTTTACTTGTGACCACAATAGGACACAAAGGCACTGGTCTCAAAGATTGATTCGGTTTCCCTGTTAACTGACAGGTATGGCATGTTTTAATAAAGGCCGAAATATCCTTCTTCAAACCAGGCCAATAAAACTGTCTCAAAACTCTGTTGTACGTTTTATTTACTCCGAAATGACCAGCAACTTCACCATGAGAAATTTGCATGACCACCTCTCGAAATTGTTTTGGCACAACTACTTGAATTACAGATTCCTCTATCAAACCTCTCGCACAGGGAACAAATTTCCTCAATAGTAGCTCATCCTGGATAAAATATCCACTCGCAGCACTTCTTACCTCCTGTGATGGAATAACATTGTCAAACAGTTGTTGTAACCCAGGATCGTTCTGTTGTGCAGTCATCAACTCCCTATGAGTAATAGGAAAAAGAGTAGACAAACCAGGCACAACACAATTAAACAGTTCTTTTTCTTCACAAGATGCCTCACGACTCCTCGAACGAGTTACTGCACACGTTACAAATACCTCAGGAAATTCTTGCTTTAGTATGTCAGACTTTTCCATCAATGGAGTGGGCACTACCACAGGTGGTGGAATTACCTCTCGCCATACCCTATCTCCAGCTAAATTATTCCCCAATATTACCATGACACCATCTACTGGCAAGGACGGACGCACTCCCAAGGTTACTTCTCCACAGACCAACTCCGAAGTCAAATTTATCCTGTGCAAAGGGACAGAAAGAGTCTGTAATCCAATTCCCCTGATTAAAATGTTCCTTCCTTCACTTGATGCATCAGAAAAAGGCAGGACCGATTCAAGAATAAAGGATTCAGAAGCTCCGGTATCTCTCAAAATCTTAACTGGAACTTTTCTTTCAGAATCTATCAAAGAAACCAAACCCTCCGTAATGAATGGTGCAAAATGTTTTATGCCATCACTCTTTGACTCAGACGCTGCATTCCCTACTTCCATAGAAGCACTACCCGCAAAATTATTAATTCCTGTGGTCTCTGTCAGCAATACAGGACTAACATTTGCATTTGTCTTACTCTTTGGACCAAACTTCAACTTTGAGGCCAAAATAGGACACTTATTTTTCCAATGACCAACATTGAAACAGTAATTGCATACTAAATCTCGGTCATTCTTCCCACGATCCTTTTTCTCAAAATTTGAAACATAAGTTGGTTCAAATCTCTTTGATGCCGTCCTATTTTCACTGAAGTTACCATACTGACGCCCTCGACCCTCTTGGTACACGTTCTTATGCGTCAATATGTAATCATCTGCCAAGACTGCAGCTTCACTCGCGTCATTTGGCTTCTTTTCGTTTATATATGTAGCAATATAGTCAGGAACAATGTTCTTAAATTGTTCTAAAATAACCAAGTTACGCAACTTCTCGAAATTATCAACATCGGAAGCAATGCACCAACGATCAAAATGTGAAACAAGTTCTCTTACCACCTCAGAATGTGTTTGGCGGTCACCTTTTCTCCAACTTCTAAAACGCTGGCGGTATGCCTCAGGAACTAACTCATAAGCTTTTAAGATGGTTACTTTTACCTTATCATAGTTCCTTCTGTCCTCCAACGTAAGCGCTGCGTATGCCTCCTGTGCTTTGCCTGTAATGACAGTTTGAAGCATAAGAACTCGGATTGCACTGGGCCATTTTCCTTCTTCTGCTATGGTCTCAAATAACGAGAAAAAAACATCAGGGTCATGTTCGTTGAATTTAGGGAGCAACCTTAAATTACCAGCAACATCAAAACTTCCAGACAAATGTAACCTTTCGCCACCCTCTGATGTTAATATACCATCCTTTATTAATTGCAAACGTTCCGCCTGCAGCTCAAACTCCCGTTCTGATTTTTCAAGCTCTATTTTTTTCTGTGCAAATTCAATTTCGCTCTGTTTGAGTAAATTATCTGTTCTTAATTTTTCCATCTCCAACTCATACTGTTTAGTTTCCATGGCCAAATCTCTATCATGAGTCTGTTGCATTTGCAAAATTTCTTTTTTCTGTTCGAACGACAACCCTGAAAAAATATCTAACGGAGTTTTTTTTTCAATGTCATGTTTTTTCTTTGCGGGAACAATCAAAAGATTATTTTCAATTAAACAATCTCTCACAATAGAACGAAGTTCGTTCTTCTTTATCTTTTTATCCACATCACCAATTTTAAAATGCTCTACAAGTTCCCACAATTGTTGCTTCACAAACGAATTTAACACGTCCTCAGACGGAGCTTTAATAAATTCTTCAACTGATGTCATTTTAACCCTTAAACTTTTATCCTCTTAACTTAAAGTAAGTGCATTTATAATTCCAGTAAGGCACAAATACAACACTCATTCACCATCTCCCCTACTACCCTGCCTATCAACCCACTAAACTGCACTATGCCTAATCTTCATGCAGCTTTCAAGAGCAAAGCGACATTAAACACCAGATACCGATGGTTCCGAACTGAGCAGTACAGCCCAATCCGTAGCCACGGCGGTGTGCTTCACCCAAAAGCCTGCACAAAAACAAAAAAGGCAAAATAACAAATCAACGCAAAGCGTTGCTAATACCTACTAGGGGAAAATGAATGAGGTTTCATCTGTACCCCACTAAAAATGCACTTACCTTCAAATGACGACTACCTTTAACTCACAGGACACAACAAATTTAAATATATGCCTAAGCCTATCTCAAAAATAATACGAATCCAAATTATCATTCAACCGAGCACTTAATCAACCAAATGAGCTAAACAATATCTAATCGAACGAACTCTCATTTGTGAATTACTCTTTTGGACGAGCCCCCATTTGTTACGATTCTTCTCAAAGATCGCAACAAAGAAGGGAGACGCCACACAACCGCTACATAAACCATAAGATTTATTTTACATAAAGTAATTAAATATGATGTGTCAAGAGATCAGTATAAATGTTAGTTAGTATGTCAGCATGTATTTGTAAGTAACAAGCTCAAGTGATGTCAGTTTAACCAAACATAACCAAACATAATCAAAAATCCAAAATCAAAAGATCCTCATCAGGGGAAGTACATCATCTCAGATCTCCGAAACGGTTGTGCTCTCCCGTGACCCATATGTCCTGTGAGCTCTCTGGAAGTTCCCAGAGCCGCAACAACACCAGTAAGCCATCGTCCTTCTCTCTGTTTGACCCAGTGTCTTTTAACACGCCATGATCTGGTTCAGGTGTAAAGCCACGCCCTCCAGCAATCAGCCTGTAACTCGGGGACAAACACATGAGCACAACCACTCATTGAACCGTCACACATAGGCTATACGTTTCACATTTGTGTTTAATAATATTACGTTACTTATTTCATCTATGTTGAGTAGGCTATGAAAAGGGAACCGCATGAGATGAGTGAGATAGGATCAAAATTCAAAAGCTGCCCAATATCGGGTCAGACATGATTTTGACCACTTATTAAGTTTTGTTTTGTAGAAAGCTTGTAAATTTCATTTGATATAAATTGTATATTCATTTTAATAAATGTTTCATCAACAAATTGACTGGATTAACACATTAGAAGCAAATATCAGACAATATAATCAGGACACATAGGCGTGCAGGTGAACCGGAGCGCGTCTCATATATCAAACACAGCGATGCTTGCCTCACAGACCTGAGAACTAAGCTACAGGGGCCTTGGGCCTTATTAGAGCACATGGGGTTTGGTGAACAATTTATCAGGTATATTAAAGTTTTGTATGCAAACCCGTGTGCAATGGTAGTATCAGCCAATGTTTGTTCTTCTTATTTTACAATTTCTAGAGGTTCTCGTCAAGGATGCCCTCTGTCCCCTTTATTATTTATTTTATCTATTGAACCTCTTGCTCAAAAAATACGTCAATCTACAAACATTGCACCTATAATAATAAATTCTACTATCCATCATGTATCAATTTATGCAGATGACGTGCTTCTCTTTATTAATAAACTCTCACATTCATTTCCTTATATCCTGAAATTATTTTCAGACTTCAGTGGTATCTCAGGATACAAAATAAACTGGCAGAAATCTGCTCTCCTTCCCCTAAGCTCTGGTGAGGATATAACACAAATTAAGATCCCAATTGTAAATCAATTTAAATATCTAGGAATCGATATTTTTCCAACTTTGGAATCTACGGTTAACAATAATTATATGAAAGTTTTGGAAAAGATTAAAAAAGACCTAGGGAAGTGGACACTAAGGCCTATATCTTTCGATGCGAGGATCTCTGTTGTAAAAATGATAGTGTTACCGCAAGTAAATTTTCTTAGCTCTATGTTGCCTTTAAGTCCACATATTGAGTATTGGGATACCTTACATAGTTTAATCACTACGTTTATTTGGAATAACAAAAGACCAAAGATTAAACTTACAACTCTTCAGAGAGAGAAATCAGTGGGAGGTTGGGGAGTTCCAAATTTCAAAGTTTACCATTGGTGTTTTGTATTGCGTACCATAAAACTCTGGTTAGACCCCACAAAACCTGTTTGTTGGCGCCCTCTGGAAGAGAAATTAGCTCATCCGCATAGATTACAAGATCTAATTTATGCAGAAGTTCCATTAAAACAAGCCAAAATGCGCTTTGGGCCTATTATTTTTAATCTTTTACTAACTTGGAAACTTGCAACTAATAATACTCATTTTAAAAAAAAGTGGCATTATCATACTCCAATATTTTATAACTATAATTTGTTGCTGGGTGGTCGAACAGTGGCTTATCCAGTGTGGATGAATAATGGGATTTATTTACTAGGACAGTTATTCAATACCAATGGTCTCCGTACATTTCAAGATTTGAAGGGAAGTTATAATTTACCTGGATTCTCGTTTTTTTTATATTTGCAGCTTCGCTCTGCCTTAAAGGCATATGGAGTTCCATGGGATTCTAATCTTCCTAGACATGACTTTACAAAACAAATGTATAATGTGAATACCAAAGGAACCGTATCTACAATGTATTGCCAAATAATGCAAAGTTTATATAAACCTATTACAATTCAAACAACTTGGCAAAACGATTACAGCCTCATTTCCCCTACAATATCTTGGGAAACCATTTGGAATAACATTAACCAAGCTTCTAAAAATCCCAATCATAGATCTATTCATTTACGATTTATATACAGAACCTACTTAACACCTAGAATTAGATATTTGATCAAACTAGAGCCATCTCCACTGTGTCAACTGTGCTCACAGGGCAGTATAGGTACTTTTCTTCATATGTTTTGGGAATGCTCTGAAGTACAGTCCTTTTGGTCACAAGTCACTAAGTTTTTATCTGAAATTCTTAGTAAGGAGATTCCTTGCTGTCCTATTTTATGCTTGTTAAATGATAATTCTCAGGTTCCAATGTCTAGACATGAAAAAAGAATTTGGCTTTCTGGCTTAACTGCTGCAAAGAAAATGCTGGCAACAAGGTGGAAACCACCACATACTCTTTCGTTGCATCACTGGTGGAACTTCCTGTTAGACATTCTTGCGTTGGAGCTTTCTGCGGCACGTTCTCATGGTGCTAAAGCGCAGACCATAAGGTCTTGGTCAGAAGCTCTTAAAGCTACTAAATTTCTTGCTGGGGGTGGGGTTGGGGATGGGGGGGGTGCGGTAGATCACTCAGTAGGGAGGGTAGAGGGGGATTAGATAAGGTTAAAAATTGTTCAATTTTATGCATATTCTTGTGTGTGTAGGAGTGTTGTGGTGTGTGGGTAAGTTGAGATGTGTGAGTGAGAGAATGAAGGTATTTATGTTGTGTTTCTGGTGCATATGTATGTTGGTGGTGATGGTGAATATGTATATGTTTGTTAATATGAAAGCAAATACAAAAAAAAAAAAAATTGTTCACAAAGAACTAAGCTACAGAAAGCTTTAAATATCTACTTTTAAACAATTAAAAACGAAAATAAATTGGCAACTCTCAGCGTATGTTGGCTAATTCGAAGTATGCGTTTCTATAGGCCTATGCGCGTTCACTGCGAAGATGGCAAGATAAGTAAGCATCATCAACTTTATCTTTGCTGCTGACACTGACAGAAAACACTAGTTTATTAATAAACAATTCAAATGTTTCATGCATAATCATTACTTTTGCCGGTTCTTTATGGCAAGCTTTGTGCATGCGTTGAAATGCGGAAAAGGCAATTAAATACGCCCATATGGTTTCTCTCCTATTTAATTAAATCAATATTAGAGCCAGACCGATATATCGGCCGGCCGATATTAGACATTTTCCAAACTATCGGTATCGGCAGTTATAATGGCCGATAAATGAATATTTCAAAAATAAAATAAAAACAGACGAAACACGCTTCAATCATCTCTCCTTGGCCTGTTAAATTGAAAATGTATGTTTTACAATTTGTAGTATGATGTTATTGCTAAATTATGGCTCATCATAGACTAGCTAACCTGAAATTGTAATTATAAGGTAGCTTATAAGGCAATGTAGGGACTAATTATTATTTTATTTATCAGAACTTTAATATATTTTGATGTTCCTCTGTTCTGTTGTGACAATAAAAGAAACAAGTTTCTTTTAAAAATGCTTTATCATATTATTTCAGTTAAAACTCATAAATAACTACAAATAACTATGTTAGGGAAATCTGTTAATGTTTTGTTGCGCGTTTCTGAAAAAAACTAAATAAATAAAAAATATCGGGCGATATATCGGAATATCGGATTTTAAAACCAAAAAATATTTGTATCGGTATCGGCCTTCAAAATCCTTTATCGGTCGGGCTCTAATCAATATATGATTACTGATTAGACAAATGGCTTAAATGATCTACTTCTAGTCGACTAGAAAACTAGGACTCATTTTGAGGAATGAATGAACATAAACAAACCTCTGTTCAGAGTGCCGCCGTGCTGGATTGCATCGAATTCGAGGATTTATCGCGTTTTGGCTAAAAACAGGGCTGGCGCTTATCGCGTTTTGGAAAGAAACTGTATCTTGCCGTACATTTTAAACAGGGAAATATAGCGATTTGGCATGAAACGTTGATGGGGCAGCGAAAGGGTTCTGTCCACAGCAGAATGACACGACAAACTCATTTTTTTTAAAAATGGCGTTTACCGCGTTTTGGAAAATAGCTCTTCATATGTAGCTTGGCTTTTCTCTGCCGCGTTTTAAATCCGCCTCACAGGCATATGTCACAATAGGGGATTGAATCTGCATAGAAAAGTTTCAATCGTAGATGAATACAATAGAACAAAGATACTAATGAAATAAACAGTGCTTTAGCCAATGTTTTTTTTTTTTTTTTTTAAATTCCGCTTATCGACTCCTAATGTGATTTCAGACCATTTTTAAGCGCAATAAGATGCGGAAAAAAAACTCAGTTCGGGACTTTTCTGTGCTGGGCACATCCAGTGCGTGTGCACAGAGAGCCACCTCTATAGCGCACGAATACTGAGTTCTTGTACTTGAACGGACAAATACACACAACATTATGTCAAAACAGTTGATTGTCTTAAGTGAGCGTTACAGTTGAGAAAGAAAACGCAAGTGTAAAGGCCATTGCACACTGAGCACGAAATATTCGTATGCGTATTTTCGTGTTCGTCAGCTTAAAAATTCGTCACGCATAGAAACCTTGCACACTGAGTCCGTTGCGTATTTCTTAAACCTTTGCGGGAAAAAACGCAAAAATACCAAATGGATTCGTCAAGCAGTGAGGATGATTTTTGCCCTCTCTCTTATTGAAAAGGGAAGAAAGAGAAAATATTACGTCCATCCAATCCTGAAATTGCGCCGAGAGGAAGGAGAGTTCCTTATCAAGGAGTTGTGAATTTATCCTGAGCGATTCAAAATTTACCTCAGAATGTCAGTGGGACAGTTTGATGCTTTGCTAGCGATTCTGGAGCCACATATTAAAAACAAGACCACCAATTTCCGTGAACCAATCGATTCTGAACGGAGACTGGCAGTGTGTCTGAAATGGACCAGGTATGGACACACACACAAACACACACCCGCGCGCGGCCCGTTGGAAGCGCTGGGCCGTTGTATTGTGACCAAATAATACATTAGTTATCGAATAGGCTGCTCAATCACACCTTATTCGATCCTAAATTTCAATCTGATTGAAAGGGGAGGTTTATTAATTTCATAATCCAATATAGAAAAGAGAACATTGAAAACCGAAACTGAAAGCACGGCGCATATGTGGAATGATTTGAGGACGAGCTCCCCCCGGCCCTGAATTGTCAAAAGACCTCTCAAAATGCTGGCTCTGGATGCGAAAAACGCAGAAAATCAAACCCGATCCGATTCATTTTATGACGGACAAAAGTTTCGGAGGTGGTGTGCAAGCGTGACTGACATAACGTGAGGTCTAATTTTTTTTTAACGTGCGAAAATTTCGGATGCGAATTTCGGACTCGGACACAGCCTTAACAGTATGTTTGATCTGTGCATTCGGTTTTAAAGTGACAGCAGCCTAATAAACCTGCTGCCGTCTGTCTCATTACGGTTCATCTAACAACAAAAGGCAGAAAAATCACTCGCTGATCTTGCCAGAATAATGCCCAACCTCACCCTCATGTCGTTCCAAACCAGTAAGACTTTCATTCATCTTCGGTACACAAATAAAGATATTTTTAATAAAAACTGAGAGCGATTTCTGTCCCACCATTGACAGGCACACAACTACCACTTTGAGGTTTCATAAAATTCAGAGATTGTAAAACTAATCCATATAAATTGAGTGTTTTCTGAAGAGGCATGATTGCTAATAATGACGTGTGTGTGTGTGTGTAGGCAGGCTCTCTTTGTGCACCGTCAGGCTCTGATGGAGCAGTTGAGAGATGCAGAAGCCCCCGCGCTTGTGCTGCATCTGACCAGCATCTTGCTCTTCCAGAACGTCACACACTGCATGCTTCACGCACCGGGACGCTGTGTGCCACATATCATCGGCTTCCTGCAAAGCAAGATTCCCGAGGTAACTATGAGTCACTGAAACAAGTCGAAATAACTGTGTGCTTCACAGCTGTGTATTACTGCCAACTATTAGATACAGTTTGCCCATTCAGAATAATGTTACACTGCATGAATGTGTAGTTCTGTTTGGTCTTTTTGTGATACAGCAGGTAAAAATAATGCAAAATATAAATACTAAAAGGCAGCAAATCATTTTCTTGTGCATAGTTAGTCGCCCTGTAGTCAATAATTGTACCTCATGTTCAAGCTTAGGAGGGTTACTTTAAAAATGTATTCCGATACAGTTACAAATGACTTCATAAAAAAAGTATTCAGTAACGTAATCCAAGTACCAGAATATGAAAGTAATGTAACTGATTACTTTTGGATTACTTCAAGGACAGATATTATAAAAAAAAAAAAAAAAAACCTTTTCTTTATTAAGAATTTCACGTCCCTGAAATATATTTATTTAAAGGGCTATAGAGACATCTAGTGGCTACAGTATGGTTTTACAGATTATTATGTATTATGTAGGCTAAGGAAATAGTAAAAACACAACATTTAAAAATTCTACACAATCTACATATTAGTTTATTTTAAAACAGGAAATAAAATGTTGACTAATGCTGTGATCTTTCTTAATTTGCCTGACTGAAATTGGGCCGTTGGAAGTAGGAGTTCCCTTACGTTAGCGGTGAACATCTCCTTAAATGAGACTGAGAACGAAGAGGTTATGAAAGGAAATTATAGGAACTAAAAAAGCTACTCTCTTAATTTTTACAGATTCCAGCATCGCTAGAAAACTTACAACTGCGATCATACAAACCACAGAATTTTAAAGCAGTAATAAACGCTACATATTAAGCTAACAACAAGGCACAGGATGCACTGTAAAACAATGTTGTTGGAATTTTCCTCTTTAAAAACAAAATAGCAGCGGAATTTCCAAGAAATTAAAGCATTTTTAACTTTCTAGCAGCAGCAGTGATTCAATCAGTGTCTGAGGAGATTGTTGTCGAGAGCTGTTATTTTACGCAGTCACCAGCGGGTAGCACACGTGACTCGTGTCGCGCGAGTCATTAATATAGCGTTATTATGCCAAAATACATATTTACTTAGTTTTAAATGAAACCATTGTAATCCTGAAAGTATCCCCCCCTTTTTCAAAAAGTAACTATAATCTGATTACTACGTGTTTTGATGTAACTGTAACGAATTACAGTTACTGGATTTTTGTATCCTGATTACATAACGCCGTTACATGTATTCCGTTACTCCCCAACCCTGCTCATGTTTGATCACCATGAACGCTTTGATGTTTCTTTCTTTTCTTGCAAAACAATGTGTGCATGCCTTAAAACAGATTAAAGGAGAACTTCGGTCAATTTTAACATTGAGCTCATTTTTTTTGTACATTTGGAGTGCTGTCAGTACAGACAAAAACTACAAAAATCGGTGTTGCCTACACTGTGTTATCGTCTTTTTAATATTCGCACACTGTTGACTTCAATGGGGCATGTTCTAAACCTGCTTTTAGCCTCTTAACATCCTTGATTTGTCATTACGAGTGCACAGCCATGTGAGTGGTGTTATTAAGAGTGACCACAGTCAATCTGACTGCAGTAGATGTGAAAGATATGAATAAAAATGATGTTACTTCAGCCAGCTCACATACCACTATTTGCTTCCTGTTTTAAGCCCACAGTAGTCGATTGTCGAGTTCACCCGCGTGATCATTGGTGAATATCATCTCAAACCTCCTCCGTGTGTTCCACATCTGATTCGGATGAACTTTCCATTTGAGCTGATATTCTCAGAACACCACACAGTGTTGGCTTTGAGATGATATTCACTAAAGATTGCGCGCATGAACTCTACAATCGACTACTGTGGACTTCGACCGAAAACAGGAAGCAAATACAGGTATGTGCGCTGGCTGAATTAACATCATTTCTATTAATATCTTTCACATCTACTGCAGTCAGACTGACCGTGGTCACTCTTAAAGCCACAATATGTATTTTTCTGTTTAAAAATAGCAAAAATAACTGTATCTATGTTATATATTTCTATTAGATGTGTACTTACATTATCCCAACAGTTTCCACCAACTTTCAAATACGGAGAAATTTATAGTTTAATTCGAAGACACGGGACGTTTCTTTATTTCCGTTTCGTCACCCGTCTATGGCGTCATGTAACCTTTGACTCCTCTATTTTCTCTAACTTCCTGTGGAACCCGGCGAAACCGCCAAACACAAAGGGGAACACTGGACTACCGCCAATAAAGCAAAGAAAATTACGAAGAAATAAAAGTAGTACGTATTTTTATGTGTGTAAATCACGTGCCCGCTCACGAGCGCTCACTCTTAACAGACACACTGTCCCCGGTGCTGCTCGCGCATAAAGCGCTCCCCGTTCACAGTAACCGTGTCGTCTCATTCAAAACAGCCAACTGTTGCTGTTAGCGAGCCGCGCACATTGAATACTCATGAGTCAGGCTGCGAATGTAAGTTACTTGCCCGCTTACTAAATAAACGCCTCACCTCCGGCGCCGCGCACTCACTACGTTCCCTTTAGCCTTTAGCACATAGTGGATGCATAACGCAAACCCAGTCAAACGTTTGAATGCAGTATCTTATGTCCTTTATAATCCGGTGCACCCTATATATGAAAAATAGGTCATTCATTGAAGGAGCGTAATATAAATATTTATATTCGTCTGTATTATAGTTATGGACCACGATTACGCTTTGCCTGCACGTTCTGCTGCTACAGCCAGCTCAGTAAAGCTCAAACGTACGGGTGAAAAATATGACCCGAGAAGGGTTTGGGACAGGAGAAGCATGACACAGGTAAACATTTAAAGCTTCTTGACAAGCTAAATCTACAGAGAGATGCCGTATATCCGTATATTTTGTGAAACGATGATGTCATGTCATGAGCTGAGCCCACGCTCTTTCCCGACGTCATCAAAGTACGTCTTTTGTTATTATTTTAAATGAGTGACCCCTGGTGGCCAAACATTACATACTGTACGTTTAAAGGGTTAGTTCACCCAAAAATGAAAATTAAGTCATTAATTACTCACCCCCATGCTAAGACCTTCGTTCATCTTTGGAACACAAATAAAGATATTTTTGATTGAATCTGAGAGCTAGATCAGTCCTACATAGACTGCCTAAGGGACTGGCTCTTGACGGCCCATAAAGTCATTAAAGAAAATGTTTAAATATTCCATGTGCCTACAGCGGCTCAATTATAAGTTTATCAAGCGACGAGAATACTTTTTGTGCGAAAAAAACATAAATAACGACTTAATTCGACTATTTTATTACTTCCTTATGGGCGCATGCGCGAGAACTGAGACGAGGACGTTCTTCTCCTTCTACTACTTTTTGTTACCGGCTGCTCACCGCTTAGGAGTTTTACCGCCACCTACCGTATAAGATGATGATCCATACATAAGGCGCTCCGGATTATAAGGAACACTGTCGTTTTTTGAGAAGATTAAAGGCTTTTAAGTGCACCTTATAGTGCGGAAAATACGCTAATTGAAAAGCGTATGTACAGCGCGCATCTTCCTCTGCTTGTAAACAGAACGTTTTGCGCTTCCAGCTGTATCAGCACGTCATCTTATACGGTAGGTGGCGGTAAAACTCCTACAGCCGGTAACAAAAAGTAGTAGAAGGAGGAGAACGTCCTCGTCTCAGTTCTCGCGCATGCGCCCATAAGGAAGTAATAGAATAGTCGAATAAAGTCGTTATTTATGTTTTTTTCGCACAAAAAGTAGTCTCGTCGCTTGATAAACTAATAATTGAGCCGCTGTAGGCACATGGAATATTTAAACATTTTCTTTAATGACTTTATGGGCCGTCAAGAGCCAGTCCCTTAGGCAGTCTATGGAAGAGTGATCCAGCTCTCAGATTCAATCAAAAATATCTTTATTTGTGTTCCGAAGATGAACGAAGGTCTTACGGGGTTGGAACAGCATGGGGGTGAGTAATTAATGACTTAATTTTCATTTTTGGGTGAACTAACCCTTTAATTACACCACTCACATGGCTGTGCACTCGTAATGACAAATCAAGGATGTTAAGAGGCTAAAAGCAGGTTTAGAACATACCTCTTTTTTTGACTCAATTCTACAATGTTAAGTGGGTGAAAAAAAAATCTTGATCTTAATCTTGAAAACTTAATCTTGTGTTTGGGTCAAAAATGGGCACCCATAGAAATGAGTCGGAAAAACTGTAATTTAGAGCATTCTAAAATAAGCCAAAATAAGACACCAGGTGACCGCAAAGTCACTTCATCTTTAGGTTTTAGCTCTAAGAACTTATTGGAATGATATTTTAATGTAGTTTAAAAAAATAAAAATAAAACTACATAGTAATTAATTTACATAGAAATATGGTACTTTTTGAAGTAGATAAAAAAAAACAAAAAAAAAACACCGTAAATGGATAGACACAACTTTATTGAAGACAGTGATGTAACATTTATAATAAACAAAAATTAGGATCACACCGGAGTCCTCTGTGCCCACATTTGTCCACAATTACAGGATTAAGGGCTATAAAGTGATACGGTTTGAGGGCTATGTAAAAGCACATTAAAAACACCATATAGACATATAAACAACATTTAAAAGCTGGATTTTCACCACAGGGGAACTTTAAAGCAGTAGTTTGAGAACCTCTGAGTTAAAACGATCCGCTGTGATGTCATTTAGTATATAATCAGGAGAAAACGAAGTTGGTTTGGTGTTTGTTTGGGGAGTTTGAAACAGTTCTGGCTGGTAGACACCTTTGAGCTATGATTGATCTGTGGCGATGACGTGTGTGGGTGTGGCTCTGGAGCTCCGCCTTCTTTGACGTGGAAATCTTCTCTGGTTTATTTCTTCTCTTTAGTCCTTCGAGGTCAGACATCACAACGTGTGAATGTACAGAAACACATAAGCTACATGTTTGACCCTGTGTGTGTGTGTGTTTTAGGACCAGCTGAAGATGCTGTCTCAGTACCAGGGTCTGGTGGTCAAGCAGCTGGTGGTTCAGGGTCACGGCCTGGAGAAGAACAGCAGTCTGGGAGAGGAAGACAATGCTGGTGTTCCTGATGATGTGGAGAGCCTGCAGAAAGAGCTTCACAGTCTCACCAGAGACGTCAAAGACATCATCCTTGCTCAGGGAAAACCCTCTGTCACAGAGTAACCCATCTGTTAGTGTGTCCTGCTACATGATCTAGAGCTCGCTTTTAAACGTGTAAAATAAACCGACTGAGTTAACATTTCACATTTCCTTTGGAGAGGGTGGACATCTGTATTGTTCTGACAATGACAGTGCTTTACCTGTAAAAAAAAAAAAAGTGCTTAGCCCTCAAAGCCCTGAGATTGGGCTTGATAATTATGAGACTGAGAATGATAATTATCATGAAGTATTACCAAAATGATTTAGCATACATTTGAAATGTTGCTTGTCTATGACTCATTAAATAAAGTGAATTTAAACATTTTACCAATGTGCCTGTAAAATCATACATGACTGCTGAGATGGACGATTATAAAGGATTTACAGGACAACAGAAAACATGTAAACTGTTTCTGCACTGTGTATGTGTTTGTGGGGGGAAATATAAAAGTCTGAGGTCAAGAGGTCCATGACTCGTTCAATCAAGTGTTTTGATCATCTTAGGTTTTCTTTTTCTCACAAATAAATGGCTAGATCAATTCAAACCTTTAAAAAAGGCTATATTTTGTATCCTATTCAAATGACTAAACAAGCTCTCTAAAATAATATTAATCTAAAATGCCATTTGACTGTTAAGCCTGTTAAGTCGGCTAAAAATAGTCTTCGTCGGCTTTGTTTCGCACGATTCGACATGTTGAATCGGCGTCGGGCCGTTGGGGAAAGAGAGAACTCCAGTGTTGTAGTCGAGACCACCTCACTCGAGTCCGAGTCGACACCGAGTCCATAGAGAGTCGAGTCAGAGACCAGAGACCAGTGAGGGTTGATTACCTAATTTACTTTTATTTACTTAGAGAAATCCTTTTTTCTTTTTTTTCTTTTTTACTGAATTTACTTAGAGTTTAAAAAATATGATCAGTTTAGGGTAAAAAGGACACATAGTAAGTGGTGTTAAAAGTAATTTTATTACAATTTGTCATGCGCAGCTGCGCACTAGAAAATCACCAATCACTGGGCGTGTCAATCAATTTAAAGAAATATTTTATTAACATACATTAATAATCATGAAAAATATTTTTAATTGAACTCGAGTGGACTCGGGAATAATTCACACAAAAATAAAACACAGAAAAGAACCAGTAACTGCTCTTACTTCTGCTGCTCAGACATATGAAGTGGTCGAAAGCTGATGACGTAACATGCAGATAGGCACGCCCTCACGTGATACTGATTGGTCGATGAATAAGCTCAAATCTGATTGGCTGAAGAGTACGACTGCTCTGTTTCATGAGTAAAGAAAGCGCCGACAGGAAAGTCTCAAAAATACACACACACACACACACACATAGCCAAGGCGATTCGTACATGAATGGCGATTTGTACATTCAAATTCAAAGGACACTCTCATACATTTTAAACATTCAAAGGTTTTTGTGCACAGTTGTAAATCTACGAATTGTGTTTTGCATTTGTGAAATGCATTCTATGGATATGTAATTTTATTTTGCGCACGTGAATTGCTTTTTGTGAATATATATTTTTTTCATGCACGTGAATTTTTTGTGTGTACGTGAATCAGGTTTTACGCATGTGAAATTGTCTACGCACGTGTGAATCATGTTTCTTGCGTGAATTATTCTTGAGACTAACATCCTGCAAAATATCTGAAAGTGCACCTTATAGACCATTTTGCAAGATGTAAACAACACTGGTCCAGAAGCACTTCCTGTTTGTGTTTCAGTTTTTTTAACACTACAAAAAGCTGGGATAAAATACAACCAACAGAACATATAAAACTGAATCAAAAAGTTAAACAAACATCTTTAAGATGTTTTCTTACATGTGAAATAAAGAAAACAGTTACAAACTGAAACAGTAAGTGTTTCTGGACCAGTGTTGTTTACATCTTGCAAAAGTGAGAGTCGACTCTGAGTCTGTGAAATGAATTGTTTTTGAAACGAGTCAGGCTCTGCATTAGCTGATTTGTAGTGACGTAGATACGAAACAGAATAGCTCATTGGCCGCTCCCAATAACTGCGCGCGCAGACGGAAGTATAAACTTGAAATAGAACACGACACGTTCAAATCCTTCAGCTGAGAATAGCATCATGTCGAGAAGACGCTGTGTTTTACTGTGCAAAGATAGGTCAGCCACTTTGTTTTCATTGCCCAGGGTCGAGCATGTGAAACGTCAGTGGTTAGAGTTCATATTTGCAACGATACCACAAAAGTACAGCCCGAACCTTTTGTTGTGTTCTCGTCATTTTACTGAAGAATCATTCAAAAACTTATATGAATTCAAATGTGGATTCGTAAGCCGGTTGTTCCTGAAGGAGGGCTCAGTACCCAGTGTACATGGATCAGCTTCGTCCTCCTCTGCTCCACAGTCTGTAAGTATTTTTAATAATGATTGCTGTTATGTTTTCTGTTGCATGCGCAATATGTATTTTGTTGTGTGTGTTGCGCAGCTTCTAAGCGGGGTAAAGGTAGTTTTGTTTTCCATATTCGCTAGACATTCGACTTGCATGCATCCTAAACGATTTGGCCAAAAACTATTTAAATCCTATTCTTATTACTTGGATTGTACTTGCCTTGGTGTAGCAGCTAATTACTACTGCAGTGCTTTATCTGTTTCTGCGTTGGGCTAACGCAAATAATGACATGATTGTGTGTTTATAACTCTAGCTGGAGCTAACATAAACATAAATCTACTTATTCTCTCTCTCTCGGAGTTATTATTTTTTACAACAAAGTGTGAGACCACCATTATTATTGTAGCACAATTTGTGACGCAAACACTTTACTTAGGGTAGCCTAACCATATTTTGATGACCAAAAACCAGGACACTCGGCCCAGCAAACAGATACTCAAATGATACTCGAAGTTTACTCAAAGTCAAAAATGCCGTATTAATTTCAATACATTGAAAGTAGGCTATGCCTCTGTATAAATAGAAAATTGCTACATTACATGACGCAAATTCAGATAGGCTTCTCAGAGGTTACTCAACGTTATATTTTGACAGGTTTCAAAAATAATAAATGAAATAATGTCTCTTCTGTATTAAAAAAACACACATGAATAATAAATAACTAAAAGAAATACCTCCAAATTGAACAAAAATAGCTCTTACAAACTTACCAAAAAGAACTAACAACATGTATATCTTTAGTTTTCTTCCTCTTTATCCTGTTTTTCTTCCTCATCCTTCTTGTTAGCCCATCTATATATTGCTGTAGAGCTGATCTTTCCCATCAGTTTTGAAAACCAGGACATTTTCATCACTTTATAAAGAACGGCCAGGACAGGACGTGAAAACAGGACATGTCCTGGGAAAACAGGGCTGTTGGTCACCCTAATTTTACTGTACTCTGTGTTAACCAATAACATTAGAAGTATTTTGACTTTAAACGCCGTCAGTAACATTATTGTGACACTGACACTAGTGGATGCGATCTGTCCACGAGCACACTGAAGTCCTTCTTTTTTGTTATTTTTAATAATAATAAAAAATAAAAACCGGTGTAGTTATTTGTTTTAATTTTATTTTGTATGTTTTGTCAGAATTTGGTTGGCAAATAAATTGTTCTCTTTTTCTTTCAGAGACCATCACATCAGACCATTCAAAATCGATTTATACATTTTGAGGTAGCTTGTCAGACTGACTGTCCACAAACTGTTTCTGTGATGACCCAAACAGATGAATGTCCAAAAAAATCTGTTTTCACACCACTATCTTCTACTACGCTGAAAGACGCACACGTTCGGAGTAAAGGTACACGATTCGTAAATGTGGTAGTTAATTTCGCATTTTATAGGTTGAAAGAAAAATGATGTTCTTTTTTGTAGGCTCACAGACAACGGTTGCTTGTGCGACTGTCGACACAACAGCAACATCAACATTCGATGATATACCGTTTTCATCAACGCCTGGTAAGCCTGGATTCAGATCATCCAGTCTGGCGTTGAAAGAGGAGGGTGAAGACATAGAAATACCGACTGAACCCCACGACTCGACTTATAACCCCGCTGACACAATCATTTCACAGGATTCTGAAATGTCGTAAGTAATACACATCTCTAATTCCATTTTGTCATTAATAGGTTTTATCTGTGAACCTTACAAACAAAAAGTTATTTATTTACTAGGTTTGGGCAAAGGTCCATATACGCAGACTCAAAATACATTGTGTTTGAAACCTGTTTGCGGGAGTTGTTCTCCACGTGTCCAATTTGTAATTCCAAATCTGATATGGAGCTACATCGTATGGGCACTTATGTTGCGTTCAAGCAGCGTTGCCCTAAGTGCATGTACAACCGAAAATGGCAGAGTCAGCCCATAGTCGGAAGTACACCAATGGGCAACCTCCTGTTATCAGCTGCAACATATTTTACTGGGGGATCATTCATCCAACTACAAAAGGTTGGCATGTAATCAGTTATAGAACAATTACATTTAATTATACAAATTGTTCAATTCTAGTTGTGAATAGTATTTATAAATGTCATGATTTTTTTTTTCTTTTTTTCTCAAAAACATAGATTTGCAAGGCTATGCAATTACGAATTTGCCAGTACAACACATTCAGGAGACATTGCAGGATTTATTTGGAGCCAGCAATTGTGCACAAGTGGAAAACTGAGCAGCGAAACATTATACAGAAGTTGCAAGAGCGAGGAAAGATTGCAGTATCTGGAGATATGCGTGCAGATTCCCCTGGTAAGCCGTATGTTCATTATTGTGTTAACTGATTGAACAGTATATCATTACATGTTTAAACATATTTATGTTTCCATTTATTTAGGACATTCTTCCAAGTATGGCAGCTATACGCTTATGGACATGCACAGCAATACTATTGTTGACCTCCAGCTTGTTCAGGTGTATAACCTTATCACAATAGAGTACATGATTGACTGGACAAATTAAAACTATAAAACTAAAATATTACTTTGTTGACGCTTATATAGAGCAATGAGGTTGGTGGTAGCAACCACATGGAGAAGGAAGGCCTAAAGAGATGTCTGGACACGCTGGAGTCAAACCATTTAGAAGTGGATTACATTGTCACCGAACGTCATCCACAGATCCAGAAATATCTCAGGGACCGGAGCATGACTCAGTTCTATGATGTGTGGCACTTTGAGAAAGGTTAGCGTTTGACTTTCTAACCATATAGTTATTTTACTATTGAAGTGGCCATTAAATGTGTTTCTTTCTACTTTCTGTATATCAGGTTTGTCTAAGAAATTAGACAAACTGGCCAAAAACAAAGAGTGTGGCTTGTTGAAGAAGTGGCGCCGTAGCATCAGAAATCACGTTTACTGGTGCGCCAACTCCTCGACATCAGGACCGGAGAAGGTGGCTAAGTGGACCTCACTGATCAACCACCTCCAGAATGTGCACACACACGACAATCCCATCTTTCCCAAGTGCGCACATCCACTCACAGCATCAAATGACCAAAAGAAATGGTTTCAACAAGGTAATTCTTATAAATGCGTGCATCTGTGTGTTCTATTTTTTTGAGTAATGTATTTTATATTATATATACAATAACATTGAATAATGGAAAAAATGTAAGTTACTGTTCTGTAAACTGTTTTGGACTATTACTGACGCTCTTCTAATAACGCAGGGTCACTGGCTGTCCACAAAATTGAACATATACTGTGCAACAAGAGGGTTCTCAAAGATGTGGAGAAGCTCAGTCACCATTTCCAGACATCTTCCCTGGAGGCATTCCACAGCCTCATTCTCCGTTTTACACCCAAAAATGTAGTGTTCTCTTTTATTGGGATGTTGTGCAGGTAATACAGCTATAAACTAAAGATTTTAAATCATTTTGTATTAGATCTTGCCTTTAACTTGTCTATTTTGTTCTGGCAGACTATTCCTTGCTGTGCTTCATCATAACGAAAATGCCAACAGGGAACGAGCCACAACATCAACAGGACGGGGGCTTTACAAAATTGTGCTCCCGAAATCCAAAAAAGAGGAATGCATTGCACAGCCAATAAAAACGGAACCAACATACAGTAAGTAATAAAACACTTTACAACCAACAAATATAGAAAATTTTATATATATATATATATATATATATAAACCATAGGCTGTAAAAAATATGGACAAAGCGTCTGTGACGTCACCCACAGACTCTCTGAAGAACGTGTTTGCGGCTGTTTATGGGGGGTATGGGTGGCGCCATACTGGAAAATCTTGGGAAATACAAAATACCAACATGACATCATGACTTTTGCGTAAACATATACGCCACTTTCGAGTCAGGTGGCGTGTTATCTCCACGCATTTTGTGCTATCCGCGTGTATCCGCGTGTATGCGTATATGTCTACGCCTCATTCCGCGTGTCTGAACACGCAGTCAAATCTCCAGTCATAAATGCCATTAACCCCAGTGACGGTTAAGTTTAGGGATGGGGTTGAGGTAAGTCATACCTTTTTTTTTACCTAGGATGGTAAGGGAACAGTCATAAATGCCATTAACCCCAGTGACGGTTAGGTTTAGGGATGGGGTTGAGGTAAGTCATATATTTATATAACGTTAAGTCAACGGCGTTCATAAACACGCTGAAAGGCGATTATGCGTCTTGATAGCACGCCAAAAATGGAAATACGAATTGGCGTCTCATACACGCGCTACTTCATGAGATCAGTCTGAAAATACAAATGTTCAGAAAGGTTACAGAGGTGGTATGATGTCAGATCATGGCCGAGACTTCAAATTCACTCGACGCAGCCCGTTATCAGCTGTCTATCAAAGTTAACCGCCCTTATTTGTCATACGTTTTATATCTAAACAGGGTTCGTACAAGGTGCTTAAAGTACTTGAATTTGACTTTTTGAAATTTAAGACCTGGAAAACCCTTGAAAACAGCCATATTTTTGAAGAGGTACTTGAAAAGTGCTTGAATTATTAAAAATAGGGATGCACCTTGAGTTCATCTACTGGTAAAAATGCTCCGATACCAACAACTGATAGGCCTACCAGGCAGCGTGTCTATATTAACACATAACTGTGGTGCGCGAGTTGATAAGAGAAAAACGCACGGTGGATTGAGCGCGCAGCGGCACAGATGCGCGAGCTGGTTGAGCCGCACATCCCTTTTAACGGACTTCAGTGGAAGGTTTGTAGTTCAGTCTGATGTCAATGGCAAAGAAAATAAAACGATCCATGTAATGTAGCTTATTATTAACGTTAACTGACGAGAGAGCGCAGTTTTGTTGAATGCTCTTCTTGATTGCTGATTGTTACTTGGCACGTGTTATTTGGATGAAAACTCAATCGTATATGTAAGTAAAACATGAACTGTTAACGTTACCTGATGTATAAAGAGTGACTCCCTACATTATTACTGGATGTTTGCAGGTCAAGTCAAGTCAAGTCACATTTATTTATATAGCGCTTTTCACAATACAGATTGCATCAAAGCAGCTTCACACTGATAACATGAAAGTAGCACAACACAGATCAACAACATTGCTAAACACTAAATAACCCCAACTGAGCAAGCCAAAAGCAAGGCGACAGTGGCAAGGAACCAAAACTCCATCAGATTGGATGGAGAAAAAACCTTGGGAGAACCCAGGCTCAGTCGGGGGCCAGTTCTCCTCTGGCTTACATTCATATTGTTTAAATATAAATATTAAATATAAATATTGTTTATGAATCAAACGGCGCCATAACATATCGCAGGCGTTGAGTCGTCTCTTCACAGGTGTTGAGTCGTCTCATCACAGGCGTTGGGGCATCCGAAATCCCCGTGAGAGGCTGGACACAAAACTGGACCTGACGAACACCATTTTTCTCGGAACAAGCGTCCCGAGATAACAGCAGAAAGGCAGATGGGAAATAATTAGCATAGCTGATGTTCATAATGATTTCCGTTATATGGGAGTCGGTGTTAGAAAACCACTATCTCACAAACTCTCCGTAACCTGAACTCTCCGCAACCGGTAATGCGTTTCAGTGGCAAACGGTTCCGTATGGCATAACAGAGGACTAAAAGGTAAGCATTATGTGAATGCTTGACTAAAGAGATGCGTCTTTAATCTAGTTTTAAACTGTGTCAGCGAGTCAGAGGCTCGGACCGTATCGGGAAGGCCATTCCAGAGTTTTGGAGCTAAATGCGAGAACGCCCTCCCTCCTTTAGTGGACTTAGATATCCTAGGAATGACCAGAAGCCTTGAATTTAGTGATCTTAAGGAACGCGGTGGATTGTAGGGCGAAAGAAGGTCCGTTAAGTACATAGGAGCTAAACCATTTAGGGCTTTATAGGTCAGTAGTAGTATTTTGTAGTTGATGCGGAACTTAATAGGTAACCAGTGTAGAGATGATAAAATCGGTGTTATATGATCATATTTTCTTGACCTAGTAAGAACTCTAGCAGCTGCATTTTGTACTAACTGTAGCTTGTTTATTGAGGATGCAGGACAACCAGCTAATAAAGCATTACAGTAATCTAGTCTCGAGGTCATGAATGCGTGAACTAATTTTTCAGCATCAGAAATAGATAGCATGTTACGCAGCTTAGCAATGTTTCTAAGGTGGAAAAAGGCTGTTCTTGTAACATATGAAATATGATTTTCGAACAAGTTGCGGTCTAGTATAACACCCAGGTCTTTTACTGTAGTGGATAAAGTAACAGGACATCCGTCTATATTACAGTTGTGTTGTGAAAGGTTTTGTGAGTAGTTTTTTGGACCAATAAGTAATACCTCCGTTTTATCTGAATTTAATAGCAGGAAATTACATCCAGCATTTTACATCTTTGAGACACTCTGTCATTTTAGATGAGTTAGTGTTTTCATCTGGTCGTGATGAAATATATAATTGAGTGTCGTCAGCGTAGCAGTGGAAATTAATTCCATGTTTTCTTATAATATTACCAAGTGGCAGCATATATATTGAGAATAGCAGAGGGCCTAAAACCGATCCTTGCGGTACTCCATAGTCTACTGACGTTATCTTTGATTTTTTTCCCATTTAAACAGACAAAATGAGAACGGTCCGATAAGTACGATCTAAACCAGCTTAATGCCTGGCCCTGTAGTTTTGTAGTCGATCCAAGAGTATTTTATGATCTATAGTGTCGAACGCAGCGCTAAGATCAAGTAGGACTAGTATTGAGATACAGCCTTGGTCAGAAGCTAAAAGTAAATCATTTGTAATTTTAACTAGCGCAGTTTCTGTACTATGATGCGGTCTGAATCCTGACTGGAATTTTTTATAGATATCATTTTCTCGCAAAAAAGAGCACAATTGAGCGGACACTACTTTTTCAAGTATTTTGGACATAAATGGAAGATTTGAAATGGGTCTGTAATTTGCCAAGTTATTTGGATCTAATTGCGGTTTCTTAATGAGTGGTTTTATTCCTGCCAGCTTGAATATTTTTGGGACATGACCTAAAGATAAAGACGAGTTAATAATATTGAGGAGAGGCTCTTCCACTACAGGTAATAGTTCTTTCAGTAGTTTAGTGGGTATTGGATCTAATAAACATGTTGTTGGTTTAGATGCAATGATAAGTTTATTTAGTTCATCCTGTCCTATCGTTGTAAAGCGGTTTAGTTGTTCTAGAGGGGCCATAATTGAAGCTGAATCATAAGACACCATAGCGGATTGTACATTTATAATTGTGTTTCGGATGCTTTCTAGTTTCTCATTGAAGTAATTCATAAAATCATTACTACTAAACTGTAACGGTATATTTTGCTCTGGTGATGTCTGTTTATTTGTTAGTCTAGCCACGGTGTTAAATAAAAACCTTGGAGGTCAAGAAGTTCAATGAATGCAATGCAAACATTAGCACGCGCCTCACAAACCAGCTTCTCAACGCGCGAATACTTCCTTCACGTCTTGCGCTTGTACGGACGAATTCACACAAAATGATGTAAAAATCGCCATCTTGGAGAGTATCCTAGTAAACAAAGTCAGTTATATCTCAAGTGAATGTATAGCCATGTTCAAATGGGGTCCGTGCGTTCAGTCTTAAAGGGACAGCAGTTTAATAAACCCACTGCTGTTTTAATGTTAATCAAACAATTGACAAAAATTACTCACTGCTCTTGACTAAATAGGCTTCCCTTTTCAACTTTACAAGTAATAGTAATAGAGTAATAGAGTAATAGAAATTAATAGTAACTGAAGCTCATACAATGCATTTTAGCAGGCTTAATAAATAAATAATAAATAAATATATATTTGTTGAACAAATTAAGCCAACTAATATGATTTATATTCTTTTGGTTTATCTACATTTAGAAATTACAGATGCAGTGAATATACTTATGGTTATGGTAGCGCTATCGGACCTGTTCTGCAAAAAGTGATATTGGTGCATCCTTAATTAAAAATATTTTGTTGTTGAATAAATACAATTGTTTCATGCTAAATCAACGCTGCAGCCCGTCTTAGATAAAGAGCTATTTCTAATGGTTATGAGCATGATATTAAGTACAAAGTATATAAAACAACTTTCATTCTTCAGGTCAATCACATATGGAAAAAAAAAAATCATTTTCAATGGTTGAGGGGATTTCCCATGCCTGACTGCACTGGTCAATGGATTGATCTCTATGAAGTGAAACATCAGAGACCATATATGTAATTCACGTTATAAAATAAAATAAATAAAAATAAGAATAAGAATAAAGATATTGTTTGATAAGTGCTAATTGAAGTCCTTGAAATCCAAAAAAAGTGCTTTGAAAGTCCTGGAATTTCATTTTACAGAGTCTGTACGAACCCTGTCTAAATATGATCTAAACTAACGAGTTAGAAAAAAATTCACCCCCCTCACAGTTGTCAGGCACGCGGAACATATTGAAGATTACAATAAAAGTCCATGGGACCAAACTGTAAAAACATGAATATATGCTGTGAAAACAGACATTTTAACCTGGGGTCTATGGATATTTGCTCCCTTTTGGGACCGGCCTCTAGTGGATTTTCGATGTATTGCAGTTTTTCACACTTCCGGGTAGGCTTCATCTTTCAGATTTGAATGTTGCCCCTTGATATAAACATTTCACTTTTTTTCTCGTACAGATTTTGTTGATGACTTACTGAAGCTTCTCTTTGATGAAGTTGTCATGGACCCCTCTCCATTTGTTGATGCACTGAAGACAATCCCCGTTCCACCGCCAGTGGAATGATAGACCGTCAAAGGATGAAGCGATTGCCCGTCATGTTTCCAGATTCGGTTTAATAGGGGGTCGAAAGCTAGTGTACTGTCCAGCCAGATCTAGAAATGCCTGACGGATGTGTTACAACACAGCACGGAATGACATCACGGATACTGCGCCCTAAGTAGCCCCAGCACCAGCTGACAAAGCTGCGGTATTAGGCGGTACTGCCTAAAAACGACAGACAAAACTCTTGTCTATGTGACCAAATAAAGTGTGTACAATTTGATAAGTGATATATATATATATATATATTTTTATAATAAATTGGTGTGACAAACGTGTTCAAAGTATGCAATATACAAATTTGGTTGTGATATTAATTACATTGTTTGTAGGGTTATCAAATTACACGTACTCCTCTATGGTCCTGCGCCTTATACGACCATAGTCACATCTATAGATGTTGTAAATGATCTGCAGTGTATATGAATTTAGACCGTTAGGTTCAAAGCCTGGATGGTGCACTATACATGTTGGTGGGACTGGAAGCTGGTCCATTCTTTTTGTAACCTAAGGTGAAAAAAAAAGTCATCACAGAACAATTGTATTTATGCATTTCACACTTCTCGTTAAGATTGTGATTTTAATTTGTAGCGTTACTTTACATGTAATAAGTCTCAAAGTTCATATAATGGTTAAACAATACACTACCTGTCGTACTTCCTTGCAGCAAAGATTTTCAACCTCGCTTGGCATTTTACAGTTCCCACATGTGCACCTACATAAATTCGACAATTAATTTGTATGTTAACCAGAACGAACAAATGGCGAAAGACAGCAAGACTAATCAGATTACAGCACGTCAATTATCGGATCGTTTTCGATTCTGCATGTTCCATCTGCCTGAAGTGCCATAAACTACATTGACACTCTCCATTGAGAAGGGTCCTGCTTCAGTCTTGTTTGTAATTGACTTTCTGGTTCATCAGAATTTTCGGACGTTTCCTCTTCTGACTCTGGCTCGAATTGGTAAGGCAAAATTGATGACATGTCTGTTCATACACTGAATGAATCATACACTAAATAAATCATTTAGGAGTCGTTGAGCAAATCAGGTAAAAATAAAATGCATATTATAAGACAAATGAAGTGTTTTTTTGTCCTTTCATGCACGTTAAACTGTTTTTGGGAACTCCCGAAACAAAAACAGGTATTTTTCAAATGCTATGAAGGGAGCAATTTTGAGCGTGGCATGGTTGTTGGTGCCAGACGGGCCGGTCTGAGTATTTCACAATCTGCTCAGTTACTGGGATTTTCACACGCAACCATTTCTAGGGTTTACAAAGAATGGTGTGAAAAGGGAAAAACATCCAGTATGAGGCAGTCCTGTGGGCGAAAATGCCTTGTTGATGCTAGAGGTCAGAGGAGAATCAGAGGAGAATCTCGTTACAACCGAGGTATGCAGCAAAGCATTTGTGAAGAAGACACAACACACACAACCTTGAGGCGGATGGGCTACAACAGCAGAAGACCCCACCGGGTACCACTCATCTCGACTACAAATAGGAAAAAGAGGCGACAATTTGCAAGAGTTCACCAAAATTGGACAGTTGAAGACTGGGGAAATGTTGCCTGGTCTGATGAGTCTCGATTTCTGTTGAGACATTCAGATGGTAAAGTCAGAATTTGGCGTAAACAGAATGGGAACATGGATCCATCATGCCTTGATACCACTGTGCAGGCTGGTGGTGGTGGTGTAATGGTGTGGGGGATGTTTTCTTGGCACACTTTAGGCCCCTTAGTGCCAATTGGACATCGTTTAAATGCCACGGCTTACCTGAGCATTTCTGACCATGTCCATCCCTTTATGGCCACCATGTACTCATCCTCTGATGGCTACTTCCAGCAGGATAATGCACCATGTCACAAAGCTTGAATCATTTCAAATTGGTTTCTTGAATATGATAATGAGCTCACTGTTCTAAAATGGCCCCACAGTCACCAGATCTAAACCCAATAGAGCATCTTTGGGATGTGGTGGAACAGGAGCTTCGTGCCCTGGATGTGCATCCCACAAATCTCCATCAACTGCAAGATGCTATCCTATCAATATGGGCCAACATTTCTAAATAACTTGTTGAATCAATGCCACGTAGAATTAAGGCAGTTCTGAAAGCGAAAGGGCTAAACACAGTATTAGTATGGTGTTCCTAATAATCTTTTAGGGGAGTGTATAACACAAAACAAATGTAATGAAAAGTAGTGTATTAAACAGTGGAAAAATCGTTTTTTCTAAAGTGACAGCAGCAATTAAAGTTACAGTGCTCTATTGCCTCCCCTGATTCTGATAGACCACGGCTGCCTCTGAAATAACTAGTAATTACTTAACGCCTGCTAAAAAAGTATGTTCTATATTGTATGAATCTGATCTGTGCAGTATTTTTTATTCTTGACATACTACAGTTGTCATGTTATCATCATTACGTGACCTTCACAGAGTCAGCTGTGTCACAGTCGCTTCAGTGCCATTCACAAATCCTCATTGGATAGTAAAGTGTCCATCGTATGCCTAAAGTAGTAGGTCATCCAGGTACTTCTGCCAACACATTCATGAATAGTGTAAATTCAGACATACTTCTTCTGTTAAATACTGTTTTTCACCTAGGCCAGCTATATTGAAGGCATGTATCCTGTCAGCCGGAACTGGGCCATGTGTGGCAATGATGGGTCTTTCCCCATATCAGGATTGTGACATTGGGCCAATTAAGTGCACTTTAATGTAGTTAACTTGACTGATTTACAATTTACTTCATTTGAAATTATGTTTCATCTGTTATGACGACTTTTCAAAGATACATTTTAAACGGTACTACATTTAAAATAACAAATTCATTCAATTTCAGTGATCATTTAACCATTGTGCAATATTTCATTCATTTTGTTTCTTATGGGGCATAATCTTAATTATATGCTGTCATATACACTTTATTTTGTGATTGCAGTCTGTGCTGCAATTCAAATATCCGGGGTATGATGCTTTGTGTGACAAACTGTTGTAGAGTGAGATTTAAAAAGTTGTATGTGAATATTTAAATAATACATTTTTAAAGTAAAATTAAAATTAAAGTAAAATATATCCTGGTTTAAATAAAGTGCTAAAAACTTTAACAGAAAATAACTTTAAATATTACTTTACATTTTTTATAGAAAAAAAATATTTTACAGGATTGTTCATTACAATCCAGTTTGACTTTATTCTCTCATACTAAAGTTCTTTTGGAGATTTAGATGCTGATGTCTTGTTGGAAAAAAATAAAAGAATTTGCCGTTCCCATTATGGGGATCAGTGTTTGTTTTAGTTGGGCTCCCGACCCTTAACTTTTTAATATATATATTTTTTTTTTCTTTTGCTGCTATAACAATGTTTCTCTGATAAATGTAAATGCAGGACAAAATTTCATCAGATGATGTTGGCCTATTGTTTGTGATATTATGGTCATCATTTAGTGGTCTGTTTTACTGATAACACTTGAGGTGCGTTCCATTCGACAGGGTCCCTACGCAGTGTTCACTGCTCCCTACTCCCTGAACACGGTATATCAGTTGAAGTGGACTTCACTGACTTCCTGTGAAGTGATGTATCGATGTTCCCTTATTCCCTATGTCGTTTGCAGTGCTTTTCGAACTGAACATTTTCGTTCCCTTCGAATTGGAATCTCACTTAAGATGGCGAAATACCCTGTGAAGTCCACTTCGCAGTCCTCTTACGGTCGAATGGAACGCACCTATAAAGTATCCACAAGTTTCCTACGCCCCATGAGGCCTTGCATCAAAAGTGGGCGCGACTTCCGGTTGGAAGTAAACAAAGCGCGACTTGACATGCTTGACACTCGTTCATTCAACAGTTGACAGTCATTCAAGTTATAGCGATCCAAACTAGATAACGATGTGGGAACACAACCTCAACGAAATTAAAAAGGGTGAAATAACAGTACCTTTACCCTCCGCAGTAGTTGATTGGGAGTATTATAATAACATTATTAATAATCAATACTCATCAAGGCATGGTGACAGACAGTTGTGCGAGCTGACAAACAATTAAAATAAAAAACACACACTTAGTCATTGTGCTTTGGAGTTTATTCAAAATTATAAATGAATGTGCTACTTGAATACATTAACTGGCCAGCAGCCATATCACCCTGTAGCCCAAGACTGGTTGCCCACTGAAGCTAAGCAGGGCTGAGCCTGGTTAGTACCTGGATGGGAGACCTTCTGAGAAAGCCAGGTTGCTGCTGGAAGAGGTGTTAGTGAGGCCAGCAGGGGGTGCTCACCCTGTGGTCTGTGTGGGTCCTAACGCCCCAGTATAGTAATGGGGATACTATACTGTCAAAAGAGCACCGTCCTTCGGATGAGACGTTAAACCGAGGTCCTGACTCTCTGTGGTCATTAAAAATCCCAGGATGTCTTTCGAAAGAGTAGGGGTGTAACCCCGCATCCTGGCCAAATTTGCCCAGTGGCCTCTGTCCATCATGGCCTCCTAATCATCCCCATACCAATTGGCTTCATCACTGTCTCCTCTCCACCAGTAAGCTGGTGTGTGGTGAGCGTTCTGGCGCACTATGGCAGCCGTCGCATCATCCAGGTGGATGCTGCACACTGGTGGTGGTTGAGGAGATTCCCCCCTCTATGTGAAGCGCTTTGAGTGTCCAGAAAGGCGCTATATAAATGTGATGAATTATTAGTGGTGCTTGCTGAAAGCAAGGCAACACTATTACTATTGTGTTTTTTGAGTCGGCCCAAAAGTTTGACGCGCTACTCCTCCCGCAGTTTTTGTCACACACCCATGAATGAGGTCTCAAAACGTGCGGATTATTCGGGAATGGTGTGCTATGACTTTTCTAAGCGATCGGGGGTACGATGTTCGCCCGAAGGCCGAACAAATTTCCCAAAAATCCCATAGACTTAACATTGCGACAAACTTTGACGAATCATAGCTCCGAGCGAGGATTTCACAGAAGCCTGCGATTTACCACATTTGAAGAGGCTGACCGGCTCTGTAAGAACTTACCTCACAATGGGGTAAAAGTTGCACCCCTGGGGGGCAGGAGCTCCCCAAATTTTCCCCCATTGACCCCAATGTTATTTATTATTTTTTTTTTTTTTTTTTTTCTTCCACACAAATTTCGGCGCGCTACTCCTCCCGCAGTTTTTGTCACAGACCCTTGAATGAGGTGTCAAAACGTGCGGCTTGTTCGGGAATGGTGTGCTATGACTTTTCTAAGCGATCGGGGGTACGATGGTCGCCCCAGGGGCGAAAAACGGCCCAAAAAAATCCCATAGACTTAACATTACGACAAATTTTGGCGAGTCATAGCTCTGAGCTCGGATTTCGCAGAAACTTGCGATTTACCACATTTGAAGAGGCTGACAGGCTCTTTAAGAAAATACCTCACAATGGGGTAAAAGTTGCACCCCTTGGGGGCAGGAGCTCCCCAAATTTTTCCCATTGAAAATTTTCTAGTATAGCATTTTACTATTCCAGGAAAAAGTTTGGAGCACTCCTACGTCCACAGTTTTTGTCACAGACACTTAAATGAGGCATCAAATCGTGCGGCCTATTGAAGAGAAGTGTCCTATCACTTTTATCAGAGATCGGGGGTACGGTGTTCGACCCAGGGGCGAACAAATTTCCAAAAAATCCCATAGACTTAACATTGAGACAAACTTTGACGACTCGTAGCTCCAAACAAGGATTTCGGACAAATGTGAGATTTGCCACATTTGAAGAGGCTGGCAGGCTCTTTAAGAACATACCTCACAATGGGGTAAAAGTTGCACCCCTGGGGGGCAGGAGCTGCCCAAAGTTTCCCCATTGACTTACTATGGTGAAGGACGTCCCATCAAATGCATGTGTTTTTCCTACTATGGTAAATTGCATAGGGATTTTGTATTGAACATAGCTCTGGATCACAGTGTCATAGAGACAAGCGGGCGGGCTCATTTTACTCAGATGACCAATCAGTCTCTCAGGATCATTGTGAAGCTATTAAGCCACGCCCTAGCAACCATATAGAGCACCTTAGCAACAAGTACCATAGACTTCAATTGAAAGAGATCAAAGGGATATCTCCGGATAGAAGTGTCATAGAAACATGAGGGTGGGCTCGTTTGACTTGGGCCAGCAAACAGCCAATCCTGAATCACCTCAACGCTTACTGGCAACGCCCTAGCAACCATTGTAGAGCACCTTAGCAACCAAAATCCAAAGAGGGATATCTTCCATTCTGAATGTCATAGAGGCATGGGAGTTGTATTATATCATTCATACTGACAAGCAGCCTTTGGAGATTCATGATTGGCAGCTGCCAAGCCACTCCCTAGCAACCAAACAGAGTACCCAGCAACCATTTTGCAAGACCTATATCTCTGCATCAAAACATCGTATAGAGATGGGGGTTGGTTTATACATTCACATTGACTTTGGAGCTTCATGATTGGCAGCTGCCATGCCACTCCCTAGCAACCAAACAGAGTACCCTAGCAACCGTTTTTCAAGACCTATATCTCTGCATCAAAACATCGTATAGAGATGGGGTTTGGCTCTTTTTACTCATGTTAGCAAACATGACTTGCTACATGCTACACATGCTAGCAGTGAATAGCTACATGCTAATATTGATTAGCTAAGTGCTAAATCATGCCATGAATGTTATAAAAACTCTATAGTAACCATATGTGAACACTACCAACCACCTAGTAACACCATAGCAACAACCCAGAATACCATAGCAACCACCTAGCAACACCCTAGCAACCACCAAGAATACCCTAGCAACCACCTAGCAACACCCTAGCAACCACACAGAACACCCTAGCAACCGCCTAGCAACACCCTAGCAACCAACCAGAACACCTAGCAACACCCTAGCAACCACCCAGAACACCCTAGCAACCACCTACCAATACCCTAGCAACCATCTATAACACCCTAGCAACCACCCAGAACACCCTAGCAACTGCCTAGCAACACCCTGGCAACCATATAGAACACCCTAGCAACCACATAGCAACACCCTAGCAACCACCTAGCAACACCCTGGCAACCATCTATAACACCCTAGCAACCACCTAGAACACCTTAGCAACCACCTAGCAACACCCTAGCAACCACTCAGAACACCCTAGCAACCACCTAGCAACACCATAGCAACCACCCAGAACACCCTAGCAACCGCCTAGCAACACCCTAGCAACCACACAGAACACCCTAGCAACCACCTAGCAACACCCTAGCAACCACCCAGAACACCCTAGCAACCACCCATAACACCCTAGCAACCGAGCGAGCTTTTTGCCACTGCAAGCACCACTTCACATTTTCCTCTGGAAATGTACATTCTAGTTATTATTATTATTATTAACTGGCACATTTGGTATTCTGTCAACTCAGGCTTTGATTCTGAGTTTAGGTGTAACATCAGTAGCGAACAGCCAAACACATGCTGATAGAGTTTATAGAATATTAAGAATTTAAACAAATGTACACAGAAAGATTCGTCGTCTTTTGGGAGGTGATGGAAACTACAGTCGTTGGCAGGATCACTCTGATTTTGTTTTCAGCTTATGTTCAAAACAATCCCGTTTAAGCCACTAAATTAGTTTAGTCCGGCTATACATACAACCGCGAACAGCACATATTGTCCCTGAGCTCCGTAACGACATCTCTCATAAAGATTTGCGTCTTTAAATAGTAAAATAATTCTCAGAAAAACAGCTAGCCTCTTCGCTAACTAACACACAAAACACCATTGGAATGCTACTTCCGCCGTGTCACCGGAAGTTTCACCCACTTTATTTTTTACAGGAGCGCCCCTAGGAAACTTTTGAATATTAGTGGCTGAATTTATGTAATATATTATATATATATATATATATATATATATAGAGAGAGAGAGAGAGAGAGAGAGAGTATATAATTGTATGTATTATGTAGAGTATGTATAATTTCACTTGATTTACAGTTACCTTATGATAATGGGGGATCCATATTAACCTATAACAACCTGGTATTCAGGGTTTTTTATTATACAGAAATTGCTTTGAGATGTTTAGGTGCAAAGATACATCAAACACTCAACATATGATTTTCAACAATGGTGACAATCAACAGCTTTTTTGTAACTATAGCTACTAACGGAAAAACAATTATCAGAAAGCTACTTGTTTTGTGATGTTGAATTGATCTGAGTATTTTTTGATTGTCACCATTGTTGCGATTCATACGCTGATGACTCTTGATGTCTGTGTGAGTCGATATGATCCTTTCACAACATTTTCTGCATAATTACTTCATAAAATCTTTCAGAGTATCACCACACTGTAGGAATTCCTACAGTAGTAATTACATGTAAAATTAACAACTAATATTGAACAATTTAATCAGAGATTAGACTGGTATCATTGAATCAGGCCACAAAATTAGGATTGTACCATCAGTAAAAAGTAACCAACATCAGATCAGACCTTGATCTTGCATGTTCTGCCATAACAAACATGTTTCAGAGACACACAGTTACAAAAAGCTTGCGAAAAAAACATGTTAAAGAGTCAAGGTGTCAGCAAAACACTGATCACCATAATGGTGACATTAAACGTTCTAAACCTCTGTTAATGCTCAATAAGAATGTTAGAATGACAGAAATAAAGTCTGGATTGTAATAAATGAAGATGCTGAGATCTTGAGAGATCTGTTAGTGTTAAATGTTCTGTTGGGATTTAAATTGTTTCTGTTGTCTTGAGTTTTGTGGGTTCCCATTGTGCTGAAGAGTAGAGCCTGTGCTTCAGTACAGGATGGGCCAGAAAACAATGATGTTATGCTGAATGTTGCTTTATTTAAGAGGTTGTAAATGAGTAGTTGCTGATGCAGTGACATACTGTATAGTTAACTTGTGCATGTAGTTACTGTAGTTACCTGCAAGAGATTTACCAGAATGTGATTGTTAGTAATAAGTCAGGAAATACCTGTGAAATAATAGTGTTTATCTGTAAAACGTTTATTGAAAATTTCTGTAAAAGTTATTTGGCACTTTATGCAAAATAAGATATTTTAAGGTTTTGGATTGGCAGCCGTAGGTGAGTCATTTACCGGTTTTGTACTTTTTTTCATGGCTCAGTTTTGGGGTTTCTATAGTTTACTTGAGAATCGGTACCAGCACTAAAACCTTTTCAGGGTCATTCAAGGCCAGTTATGGGTTAGTCATTGTCTGAGACTCGGACCAGTTATGGCCCATGTGTGGCTGGCCCTTATATTTAATTTAAATCTTCGCCATTCCAGGGTTTTGAGGCATGTGGGCCGTGGGAAGAGGGGCTGTGTGGACCGGAGCTGGGCCGGTAAAAAATTGATTTCAGATTCAGTCTACATCTACTGTGGATTTGATAGAGAATGAATGGGGAAAAGTCACGTTAGAGGAGGCAATGCTATTTCTGAAAGGAACTGAAATCTGATCATTAAAAATAATATCTGTAACTTCAAATTCACAAATATAATATACACAAAATGTTGTGATTTTAATAGTGTAGATATGTTGTTGTTGTTTTTTAACCTGGAAAATGTATCCTTGTTAGATAAAACTGGAACATGAATTTACATTTGAAATTGAAACTGAGGACACTGCCTATTGTTTTCAAACCACTGATTTATACAACCAATGTGCACCTGGCAGTGAGTAATGCCTGCTATTCGATTCAGATGCTGATGAAGGCCACACCTTCAGTAAACTAAAATTATCTGGTATAGTTAAGGGCATAAGCATTAAAGTATGTTACATACATGACAAGAATAAAAGAAATGCCTGAGCTGTGGAGGCATTTGAACGCGATTTAAAGCCACATTCACACTACTTAAAAGCCACCATTTAGATGGTGATACAAATCGAGAAGGTAGACCTCCGTCGATCTGTCTAAATTCATCGAGTGAATGTAATTGTGTGCTATAACCCTGTTCAGGCCTGAGGTATGCTGGGACCATTAGGGATAACTAGGTAAAGAAAATGGATTGATGGACAAACAAATTCACAGAAGGACTCATATTTCGGATTCTATAAATACAATAACAAACAGCGAGCCACATAATTATGATTTCACACCCGCCCACATTCCTGCAACCTGATTAAAATGTGCCGTCGTGTAAATGGATATTTTCCCGCAACACTGCACTACATCTAATGGGTACCAATTATAAATATACACTGATTGTTCCGAAAGCACATCAAGTGCTCTTACAGTGAAATATTACATTTGATTGTTTACTTGATAATTTTACCCAGAAATACATTTTTACATCATTGATGTCAGAACGAAGAAAAGGTTTACTCAAATAGGGTATGTATATTTGGAGGTCTGATATGATCTGCATGATGGATTTGCACATGTAGGTTGTCTGAAACTGTGTTACAGAAGCTTTGCAGGACGCAGAGGCAGGATTACGTGGTTGTTCCAGATTGCTTTTATTGCACATGTGCGCAATTTGCTCTCCTTTACTTTTTCGTAATTTTGCCCTTTTCTTTGCAATATTCAGGGACCGATTTATTATATACTATTTCGCTTCTTGTTGCCATGGGAATGGTAGGGAGATAATGTGTAACTTTGTTTTTTGAGAACAACAACAGAAGTTGAGAGTGAGAGTGTGAACACATAGTTAAATACCTGATAAGAAAAATGTTAAGACCCTCTCCCACTGAACACACAAATAAAACTACAACACACTCTAAAGCTCGATTTATAACAATACATTCAGACAGCAAGAGCACAATATATGATTAAGCATAGCATATTCATATATACTAGAATGAAAGTTATTACAAACTGGCCCAGTGAAATCCCTCTTTCAGAGACACTCGGAAATGAATGGACATTAACATTAATCACTTTGCTCTCTCAGGCAGAAATGTCAAATGTCGATTAACCTCAAGACTTACAGAGATAAAAGTGATAGGTTAAGCTTAACAAATTTTGCTTGGACAAATTTTTATACATTGCTTTTCATATTCCCTTTTCTTTCTTTTCTGCACCTAACAATTTAACTACAGCCCAATTCACTCCCTGTGCCAATGCATTGATGAAACTAACAGTTGGATGTGCCAAAACTTTCTTCAGTTAAACAAAAAAGGAAACAAAGATCAAGGTGAACGCGTACCAGTCTAGGGGTCAAACAACTAAAAATCAGCTAAGAATCTTGGTGTGTCTCTAGAGTCAGACCTTAGTTTCAGTAGTCATGTAAAAGCATACTTTCATCTCAAAGATATTGCAAGATCGACATGCTTTGTTCCAGTCAAGACTGTAAAAAAGAGGCCTTGACAAAGCGGTCCCTAATATTAATATTTCTACTTCTGCCGACATACTTTGCTTAATTTTCCCTCCAGTAATTATGGAGGGAAATTACTGCTTAATTTGCTTAATCCCCCCCCACAGCGCATTCACGGTTTTAATCTAGTAGTGGTCACAAAAAATGAGAGGCACATGGACGTCCGCAAGGAACCTCCGGGCAGACCCTCCGATGATGATTTTTACGTCACGCGTACCCTAGCGCAATTGCAGACGTGGAAAGTATAACACTAGCTTTAGCAGCTGCGATTACCTCACGCAGACACGCTAAAATGTCTGAAACTGTTCTGGCTTTTGTTTAAACCGGAGTCTGACAAAGATGGAGCGACTAAGAAGTGACAACATGTAGAATGCAACAGGACGTCTCTGAACGGGTTAGTTGATGAATTTACATTACTGATGTGGAGTATATATAAATTTTAGGGTTAGTGATGTCACTAACCCGGGAGGAAGCTCATGTAGTTCCTACCAGCGGTTTGTTGTCCTTAAAAAACGATTTCTTTAAAAGCAAATATCTCCCTTTGCTTTGAACTTTGAGCGTTGTAACTTTGCATATGTTGTTTATGCTCAAACAGCAACAATAAACAAAATATAGTATAAAAATGAGCTAATAGAAACCAGTGAACAGCCTGGCCACATCCAGCCACTACTCGCAGTTGCAAGTGGTTGATATTTCTTGAATTTGAAGTGAGGTGACAAAAAAGATAGATGTGTTGTTCAAGTGGACACATTTAAAAATATAATAAAAATTTGATGCAAATGTATTTTTTAATAATTCATATGATTTTATTGTTGGAATTAACCGTGGATGTTACCAGCTATACTATTTCCTGAAACGGATGATAAAAACCAGAGATTTATAATATAATGATATAGCCTATTTAAAGGAGTAGTTCACTTTTTAAACAAACTTTTGCTGATAATTTACTCACCCCCATGTCATCCAAGATGTCCATGTCTTTCTTTCTTCAGTCGAAAAGAAATTAAGGTTTTTGATGAAAACATTCCAGGATTTTTCTCCATATAATGGACATCGCTGAATCTTTAGTGCAGCTTCAAAGACTTTAAAGGGTTAGTTCACCCAAAAATGAAAATTAAGTCATTAATTACTCACCCCCATGCTGTACCAACCCCGTAAGACCTTCGTTCGTCTTCGGAACACAAATGAAGATATTTTTGATTAAATTTGAGAGCTGTATAACTACCACATAGACTGCCTAAGGGACTGGCTCTTGACGGCCCAGAAAGTCAATGAAGAAAATGTTTAAATATTCCATGTGACTACCGTGGCTCAACTATATGTTTATCAAGCGACGCGAATACTTTTTGTGCGAAAAAACAAACAAAAATAACGAGTTTATTCGACTATTTCTTTTCTTCCTTGTAGGCCAGAAACGAGACTTCCTTAGATTTCCACGACGCATGCGCGAGAATTGCGATCTCCTTACACTACTTCAGTTCAGTTCTCGCAAAAAGTATTCTCGTCGCTTGATAAACATATAGTTGAGCCACGGTAGTCACTTGGGATATTTAAACATTTTCTTCACGATGAATAAGGGTCTTATCTAGGACCCTTCGAGTCATGACTCGAAAAAAGATTTGTTTATTTTGATGAATGAGTTCGAACAGGAGAGTCACGAACGCTCATCACAGAACAGAGCAAGACGAGCATTTGTGCTTCTAAAACTTAAACTTTTTTATTCATTTTTATAAATCACAGATCGTTTCGCTAGATAAGACCCTTATTCATCGTATGGTGTCGTTTAAAGCCCTTTGAACAGTTTGCACTGACACTCTCATTTGGACCTTGAACCGTTTGGTTCCCATTAAAGAGAAAATCCTGGAATGTTTTCATCAAAAACCTTCATTTCTTTTCGACTGAAGAAAGAAAGACATGGACATCTTGGATGACATGGGGGTGAGTAAATTATCAGCAAAAGTGTTTTTTAAAAAGTGAACTACTCCTTTAATAATTGTCATTTAATGAAGCATGGGAGGAATTTCCTACTATTTTTTTTTATTCTGAAAGACTTCTGACTAAATGTCAGTGTTAGCTTCTCCAAAAAACAAAAACTCCCACCAGAGTGTGTGCCAACTCTAAGTAACACAAGCCAGTTGCCAAGTAATACATACTGTTGCTAAGTAATCGAGTTCCACAGATTGGGTCTGATGAGCTTCTAAAGCCCACAGCATCCTCATTAGCGGTGGCTGGAGGAATAATCAGGCCCACGAGGGACACTAGTGAAGGAACATTACCTTTCAGACTCACAAAGCTTCAAGGTTTACCTTTAGAAAGAAATCATCATCTGAATGAAGCGGCGCACTACAAAGGCTCCCATGGTCCCTGTTCCTGACAGAGGGATGAAACAGATCCTCAGATGCCTGCCGTTTGACATTTTAAAAATATATAAGAAACATATCTGTGGTTGGTTGTTTGTTGTTGTTTTAGTTTATTGACTTTTAACGCCATGTCACCAACAAGCAGTTGGTCAGCTGTTGTTCATACGATATATACTGTACACAAATACTGACAGGGTTATCCCACTTTTGACCAATAAACTTCTTGACATTTCCATTCATTCATGACATTAAGAGAAAAAATCCCTTCACGATTACACTCACAACAAGCAATAACTAGAATGGAATATCCATGAATTACGATTTGATTCATTTCCATGATTTTATTCACCTCCAGAAATGGAAATCACAATTGAAAAAAATAAAATAAAATAAAAATCATGTACTGTATTTCCACAAAGTCTCATCAGATTGGAACATGCTGAATAATCACCTTTGTCAATTGCCTTTTTTCCACGCGATATATCGGCCACCATATCGGTATCGGACAAAATATGTTCCTTTTTATTGTTATTTATAATGATATCGTGTATATATATATCTTAAAGCTGATAAATAATGAATTATCTTATTTTATCCATGGCATATGCAAGTATGTTGCACAACGACTTTTTTGAATTATTTAGGCAGTTTATTTATTTTTAAGGCAGTTTTTTTTTTTATTACAAAAGTTTTACTTTAGAAAAGTTAAAACTTTTAAACTGTACTGCATATGTTTGATTTATGTTAAAGTGCTTGGGACATGGCTTTTAATGGTGAGACTTTTGTATTTTGTAATCAGGCTTTCAAAATCGATATAAAAATTTGGATTTGGATTTAGAGTTATCGGCCAATATATCGGTTATCGGCTTTCATATATAAAGTATTGTCAGGGCAAAATTTTCATAATTGGTGCAGCCCTAGAAAAAAAAAAAAGAAGAAAAAAGAATAGCTGAACAATCAATAACAAAATTAAATAGAAATGTTAAAGTGTAAACTGGATCACAAAGCCAGGAAAAAAAACAAATACAGCACAGAAAATATAACATTCAATGGCATTAAACAGAAGATTGCACATTTTCACCAAATATAGCAGCACCTGACTGGTATGTACTGAACAAACTTCTAATAAATTCTAAACCCTATAAAAAACATTGTGCAATTAAAGTAGTTTCTCATCTGTACAATCTTTTACAGCTAAAAAGACCAAACATATCACAGCCTGATAAGAATTACAAAAGACGCTTTAGAGGTCCTCCACTACACCACGGAGCGATGGTCGCCGCACACATAAACGGCGCTGGGGCGGATCCGTCTCCTCGTGTGGCCGGGCAGCTGCGGCAGGAACTTGAAGTACTTGGGCATCAGGTCAAGGCAGGCGTCGCGAAACTTTTTGATACGCCAGTAGTAGATCAGAGGATTCAGAGCTGATTTGAGGTAGCAAATCCACAGCAGCCACGTGCTGATCTCAAAGAAGTTCTGCCTGTAGTAGAAGGGCCGACTGAAGGTGGACAGCAGGCTGTAGGTGGCGAACGGAGCCCAGCATGCGGTGAACACCGAGAACAGAATGAGGATGGTGGTGAAGGCACGTGTTTTGAAGCTCATGTCAACGTTCATCTGAAAGGGTTTTTGGAGGCTCATCAGACCCAGTTTGCTGGCCTGGCTGAGGCACACCGAGTCCGTGTGGGAGTGGATGCGGAGCGCGTTGTGGCGGAGTGTGCTCAAGATGCCCATGAACGTGTAGAGCATCACCAGGAACGGTACGAAGAAGAACACCAGCATTATCAGCATCATGTAGGCGTGGTAGCCCCGGTCCGCCGTGTACCCGAAAACACACTGAGGCGCTCTGGGGGGAATGTCCAGGGCCGGATGGCCGACGGAAAGGGGGAAAGAGAAGCAGAAAGACAGAGACCACGAGACTGCGATTAACACTTTGGCCCTGCGCGGACTCAGCTTGTCCTGCTTTTGCACGATGATTAGGAAACGGTCCACGCTGATGATCAGCAAGATCGCGACTCCCTCCATCACGAACATCCAGAAGAACATGGCTGACACGCGGCAAAACACCTCTCCGAAGATCCAGTTCGTGGTCACCATTGTGACCAGGGCAAAAGGCATGTTAAGGACTGCTAGCATCATGTCGGCGAAGGCGAGACTGGCCAGCAAGATGTTAATGGCGGAGCGCATGGCTGCTCTCTGGTAAACCATGGCGCACACCACCATGTTTCCGAGGAAGGCCAGCAGCAGCACGCAGATGATGACCAACCCGAAGAACACTTGAAGGGGCAGGTTCAAGCCCTGAACCGGGTCCGGCCCGACTGCCGAAGGCGTTACGTATCCCGATAGAGTCCGGGGCTCCAGCGAGCTGTTGGCTTTAGCGGAGGAGTTCTCCATGGCTCTTGTACCCGCTGGCTGGGTCAGCGCCCTCGGTGGGGGGCAGGGTGGCGATGGGCGGCCCTGAAGCCACAGGCAGACTAGTGGAGGAATAAAGCATTCTTCTTTTTGCAGTTACATGGTAAAGAGAGCAAGCTCAGCCTATTGGACAGGTCGCTAGCACACATCTCAGCATGGAGGCAGAGCCTGGGGACGAAGAGAAAATGAGTTAGCTGTGCAAGGTTCACAACGTCACAAACAATCTAACATGTAACACAATACAGAGTCATAGTCATAGAGATGCAGCCAGCTGACTGCAGGTTTACTGTGAAATAGAAATGCGCGAGAATTGCGCTCTGCTTACACCAGCTTACACTACTTCAGATCGCAATTCTCGTGCATGCGTCGTGGAAATCTAAGGAAGTCTCGTTTCTGGCCTACAAGGAAGAAAAGAAATAGTCGAATAAACTCGTTATTTTTGTTTGTTTTTTCGCACAAAAAGTATTCGCGTCGCTTGATAAACATATAGTTGAGCCACGGTAGTCACATGGAATATTTAAACATTTTCTTCATTGACTTTCTGGGCCGTCAAGAGCCAGTCCCTTAGGCAGTCTATGTGGTAGTTATACAGCTCTCAAATTTAATCAAAAATATCTTCATTTGTGTTCCGAAGACGAACGAAGGTCTTACGGGGTTGGTACAGCATGGGGGTGAGTAATTAATGACTTAATTTTCATTTTTGGGTGAACTAACCCTTTAACAACACAGAAAATGAGAATTTTACAATTTCTTATAAATATTATTACTATTAGGCTACTTTTATCTGTCATTGAGACTCTCACTGTACAATAAAAATGTTTTTTTTTCATTTACATTTAGCATTATCAATCAGCATTTCATAATAAACAATGATATAATTGGGGAAATTATTTGTAGATGGAAAGACCACTAAAAGTTTGAAAGTACTAATAGCTTTGTTTTCTGCTCATGATGATAGTGTTTTGATTATTCTGTGCATTGTTTGTTTTTATAAGATACTTGTTTTGAGCAAAATATAAAAATGAGTTCATAAGGAAACCCTGAACGATATATTTTCTGTCACATGGCCTTCTGCCATAGATACTGTAGTTATATCAATAATATTAGGCAGATACAATATCTTACCCTTTAATATTCATATCCAATTGGGCTCAACAGACTTTTTCCTTATCTTTTTTTTTTTTTTTTAACATTATCAGACACCACTGCTTTGGGTCATCATCTGAGATCACTATTTTGACTGCTTCTTTTGTAGTACTACTGCAGCCCAGATGGAAATGTAATGTATCCAAGAAAATATTGTCTGGACCTCAGCTAGAAAGGAAAAACAGGGAAGAAACCCCTTCCAATGCTCAGGGGGATTTCAATTGATTCCAATCGATTAAGCAATTGACACGACCCAGGGCGAGCTGTAGGACTGTGGCTCGTGGTGGACTCGATCGACTCCATCTAGATCTGGATATAGTCTTGGACAAATGTGCGATTTTCTCAGCTTTTTGCTCAAAATGTTGCTCTTTTTAATGAAACTTAGCAACATTCAAGAATTGATTAAAAAATAATGCATGAGGCTAACAAGTTTTGTTTGTTTGTTTAAAAGCAGAGGCAATGTTCTTTCTTTTGATATAATGCATGTTCAGATATTCAATACAACAAAATATGTTGGGGACTAATGATCATCATTTATGTCCATTAATATTTCAAGTCAAGTCACCTTCATTTATATAGAGCTTTTAACAATATAGATAGTTTCAAAACAGCTTTACAGTGATAACAGGAAATTAAAGTAACAGATGTTGTTTTTCCCCCCAAAATTAGACAAAATCAAATATTTGGATTGACAACGTTTCTAAAATTTGGTTGATCTGACATGGATTTGCCCATATATTTTTACCTCTTTCGCTGAAGAATATAATACAATTATTATTGGTTTAGTTTTAACAGCTGTCCATTAATAGCTAGAATTCATTTATTTAAACCACAGAGCTTTAATAGCAGGTTCACAATGACATTGAAATCTGAAGAATAACCACAAATAAACCCAGCTAACAAGGAACGTTCAAACTCTAACTTTAGCTAATGTTCTGACAGGTTCTCTCGTTAAATCATATTAATGCTCTCAAAAGGTTACCACAAAAACATAATTTACGCATTGTCTGTAAGGTTTTTTTAATGTTCTTATAACATTGGGATAAAAAGTTCTTAGAACTAACTTAAAATGAATAAGGTTAATGGAAAGGTTATAGCAAAGTGTAAGGATAAGTACTTTAAAACAATGATCATGAAAACAAAACATAGTCATTTGTTGAATGTTTTCTGAACACATTCTTTGAACGTCTTTTAAATATTAAGGATCACAAAATTGTTGGCTTGAAAAATGTCTCAAGGTTGGATGCTCCACAACAAAATCTCCTGTGCTGAACAGCGCTCAGAGTGACTGCGACCATTAGTGATGACACTGACGTTAATGAGTAAATCCCTGAAGGAAAGAGGAGCACCACCACTGTGGAGATCAGTGTTTTCTTGTAGTTGAAACCATTATCCAAATGATCCTTTGTTTCCATTCTGCAGAAGTCAGTCAGTCTTGATTGGAATATTTGGGTGAGTAAATGATGAAATGATGGGTGAGCATTCCCTTAAACTGTTGTTTTAATTCATCAATAATATTTATTCAAAACCTACAGCCAAAACCACAAGAGGTTGTGTTTTTCATTGATTGCACCATGGATAATGCAGAACATAAAGTGGAGAGCGAGACAAAAAAAAAAAAAAAAAAAAAAACAGCCTTGAAAATTACTTCAGCCTAACAGCAGAGTTTGGAATTTTATATTTCTAAAACTTAAAATGAAATTTATTAATATTCAGAATAAACAATCTCACCAAGGACAGTTATTTCACCTAACTAAAGTCTGATTTCAGTTACCAAGCAACATATCACCTGGGCACATTCACATGGAAGTGTTTATGCCCAAAAGATTGTTTTTTTTTTTCCATTTGGCCTAGTTGTTGAAGTAGTTGAAGTCCTGGCTTAAAGTGTAGATTTTCCACTAGAGGACAAAGAAAGCATTTTGTCTGGCAACCTGGCAAAGGTTTCTTCTGCAAAAGCTAGGTTTAAACGATTTTTAAAGATGCCACTTTACCCAAATACATCCATGTATGAGAGAAAACAATGAGAGAATAAGGCACCTTTATGCTAAATATACTCACCCACCCACATGCAAGCACCCATGCACACTCGCACACACATAAATATCTTCACACACATACACGTCTGGTTCCCTATCTTTGAGGAGACTTCCACAGACGTAATGGTTTTTATAGTGTACAAAAACTGTAGGCTATAATATTATGATCTCACCTTACACTAACCCGACCACTAAACCCACACACAACTTTCTGCATTTTTACATTTTAAAAAAAAAACTCATTCTGTTTGATTTATAAGCTTGTTTCCTCAATTTAGACCACAGTCAGTGTGGATTCAGGTTGAAGGAATTGTGAGGAACAGGAATAGAAAAACAAGCACACACAAACACACACGGGTATATCAGGTGAAATCAGATCACTATTTCAGCACAATCTTGCAATAGGCTTGTATCTACTCAAGAGTTTCCACCTTGACCACCATTCATAGGCCCCAGTCTCAAATAAAAGGTTTCTGCATTGGGTTAAAAGCTGTAAGAAGCAGTGTTGTAGTACTCGAGACTCGGACTCGTCTCGGTCTCGAGACCATATTTTAATGGTCTTGGTCTTGTCATGGACTCGTGTGCATTTGGACTCGGAATTGACTCGTACTCGAACATTTTTTTTTTAAGGACTCTGACTTATTCCCGAGTCCACTCGAGTTCAATTCAAAATATTTTTCATGATTATTAATGTATGTTAATAAAATATTTTTTTTAATTGATTGACACGCCCAGTGATTGGTGATTTTCTAGTGCGCAATTGCGCATGACAAATTGTAATAAAATTACTTTTAACACCACCTACTATGTGGCCTTTTTACCCTAAACTGATCATATTTTTTAATCTCTAAGTAAATTCAGTAAAATAAAAAAAGGATTTCTCTAAGTAAATAAAAGTAAATTAGGTAATCAACCCTCACTGGTCTCGGTCTCGACTCGGACTCGACCATCTCTGGTCTTGGACTCGACTCTCTATGGACTCGGACTCGACTCTCTCTGGTCTCGGTCTCGACTCGGACTCAAGTGAGGTGGTCTCGACTACAACACTGGTAAGAAGTCAAACTGAAGTGGAAAGCATCTTACAGCAGACTATCAGTGGTACAGTATCAGCTGAAACCATAGTGACAGCAGACAGTCGTGTATACTGAACTTGTGGATCCTAGCAACAGGAATAAAATGATTAAGTGTCTCTTCATTATGCTTGGGAAATGCATCCCTCCATTATGAAGCACAATCACTTCAAGAGGCCTCAACAGTAAGACTGTTTGATGTTGCGAACCTAAAACATTCTTCCATTTCCAAAAGCTGCACTTTTGAGACCGAGAAAGGCCTAGGCCAGACCAGAAGAAGAAAATAGATGAATCAAGATACTTTCTGGATCAAAGGCTCCAGATTTTCATCTCTGATAAATAGATGGGGAAACAATTGCAGAGATATGAATCTTATTACACTTTTGACTCCTTAGAAATTGACTTTTTTTTTTTTTTGCTCTGATGTTATATTCACCCAGACAAAATCTTGCCTTGCAAATTGCTTTCAATTTAGGATCTGAAAGATTCACCTTGAAAGTGAATCAACTGATTTAAAATGGAGGAAAGTGTAGAGAACATGACAATCATATTTAAAATGTTATATAGTGCTCTCTGAACACAATCATTAATAAAGTTGGTGTTTTAATTACCTTGATTCTCCTCTGTGTCTTGTTTGAAATAAAGGATGCCGCATCATTCACATCATTATTCGCTGAGATTCAGATTCACATCCTTCTCTCGCCAGATGTTTGAAGCTCCGACAACACAACATTTCCACATAAAAGACTTATTTACAGATATTAAATGCGTATTGGTATAAAACTAGACTGGCACGGCTTCGGTTTAAAAAAACTAACGTTAAACGTTTAAAAAATTTCAATGCTGCCCGTTTTAGCGTAATGAATCAATCAGAAAACCCCGCGTAAACAGATGTCTAATCTTAGTAATCAAAAAAGCACTGAGAAAACTGCTTTAAACTGCTTCGCTATTTTTCCGAATGCAAACGCTCATTTTAAACGGAGAGAAATGCATGATACATTTTGTACCCGCGTCTCGTTTCTCATTTCTATGTATGCACCCCAAACACACCGTGACGCTCGCGCTGTCTCCGCATTCACCACACGCAGAGAGGAAACCAATGACATTTCAATGCCGGGTTTGATTGACACGCCGTTGACCAATGAGAACGCAGGAATCGCCCACTGGTGTTCTCACTGTGGCCAATGACCGCAGTCGGTGCAGCTGGGTTTGGTCAGAGCCGTTGAGGGTTTGGTTGCGGGCTTGCGGCGGCGGGCGGGACCTATGGGCGGGACGGGTCTATCAATCAATCAATGGGAGGGGAGCTGTGTACTGTGTTCAGTGGTTTCGAAATATAAAACAAAGTGAAATGAACAACAGACGCAGAAAAGCAGTGTTCTGATTTAGTGAGCGAAACGAAACCATATAAAACTTTAACTCGAAATGCGCACACGGAAAAAAAAATCTGCTGCTAACGAAACATTTAAAAAAAAAAAAACTATCTTTAAGGGGTCAAATTTGTTCATGATATGAATATAAAATGTTTTTTTTTCTCATGTTATGCTATGAACTCAGTTGTTAAAAAAAATAAAAGGACACGAAATTACATATTTATAAGCAAAAACAATTGGATTTTCTTTTAGGTTTCAAACTTTGTATAAAGATGATTTTCATCTATGTTATGAAAGATAAAGCAGAATTAATTGATATACCATTTTACGTTAAGCAATATGTGGGTAAAAGGGCCATAACTGGGTTTTCCCATTCAATACAATGTATAGTGTATTAGCATATTAATGTGTTCTTGCAAAATGTAATGAAAAAAGTAGTGTAATAATGGGAATTATAATATTCTAATGGGACCAACATTTTCATAATAATATCTAATATTTCATACATATATTGAATATTGATATATCATGACGTGTGGCTCTCAAAATGCCTGATAAACATGATGTACAGTGTCCTCTAGTGGACATGTTTGAAATCAATGCCCTGTTTTGTAACGGTCATATTTTGATTATATTGAACTTAGATGTAGATTAATGACAAACAATCTGAAAAGGAGTCAGATTGAAATGATAGTTACACTTAAATATGATCATATTTCCATAAGAGTGCTAAATTTGATCATTAAATTAATGCCGGTCATTTTGAACAAAGAGAAGTTAAGTGTCATGGCGAATCCTCCAAACATTTGGTATCTCTGAAAGCCCTCAATGTGCTCTTTACAGGACATTCAGAAATTCACTAGGAGTGCAAAAAGTATGGCACATAGTCATTATTTCACCTTGTACAACCTTGTTTAATTCAGTTCACTGGGTCAAAATGCAAGGGCAGCTGATTTATTGTCTAACAGCAAACATAGTATAGCATTTCTTTATCGAGAAATATAATCTGTACTGATACGATCACTGATATGACATCATATTTCCAGAAACATTTACATTAATTGATCTTAAATTGATCATTGGGACATGCCACGCTTAAGACAAACTAAATAAATAGACAGGCCCTTCAACACTATACACAATCAAAATGTCAAAACACTTATATTGAGGCAATTATCCATTGTGCATTTCAGCGACGACTCGAGTCTGTACAGAACGGCGCTCACGTGTGCTAAGAATCCTTAATCTGCTTCGTCTCCTTGGATTTTGGTGGAATGATTTTGACGTCAAAGGGAAAAAAGAAACCTGTCAGCGCTTCGGCATCTTTGGGATCCAGAGAGAACTCTAGTGCCAGCTTCTCCGGAGTCCATGTTTTAGGCATGCGTTTGTGGTTGTTCAGGCCGGTTAAAGCTTCCACAAGCGTCAGTTTTCCTTTGGGAACATCAGTGACATCCGAGAAGCCATAGGGGTCGCCGGGCAGACTGAACTTCAGCAGCCGGCGCTGGGTTTGAGTCTTGACCACCTTCACCGGGGCGGATGCCGCTTCACCCTACAGGAGCACAGAGTCAGTCACACCAGCAGAGGGCAGCGCACACCACAACCTGAGCCGCTAACAAGTGGAGATTTCAGAAGTTGCCTCCTGGGACATGAAACAGGTAAACTCATCGACTCACTAGTCCACTTTCACAGCTTCACAGGGCCCTATAATACACCTGGTGCAATGCAGCGCCAGGTGCGACAAGTGTTTTTTTTGCTAGTTTCAGCCCGACGCAGTTATCATTTCCACATCCCGTTGATAAACTAAAAAAGTGCATTCGACACATAGCACAAGTGCACTTGCGCCATGCACCTAGTTTGTTAAAATAATTGTGTCAGTAACTCATTTTCTTTTAAAAAAAAGACTTGGAGTTTTCAAAGTCGAGCGACCAAAGTGTAGTTCGCTTATAGCCAAAAATTAGCTGCCAACTGAATTTAGGCTTCAAAATTCATAGTTGTGTTAATTTGAGAAAATGATCAAGTTGGACAAAACGTCCAAGAATTATAAACTTCAGTTGGTCGCAGAGCTTATTTTCGTCAGTAATCCAATTTGGCTTTTTGTCGAGGGAACTGGGGCAGGCTTTAAAGTTTACTTGACATTTTAGCGCATACATCGGAGCCAAAAGCAGAAAGGACTTCCACAATCTCTTTGAAGCCTACCGTTACTGTTAAGATATGTGGAATACACACGACAATCCATAATGTCGTACTTTTTGTAAGCATATCTACCCGTGTCATGCTTTGTAGATAACATTTGTTGAAGCTAAATGTAGAAACTCTACATTTGAAAAGAAAATTTATGTAAACATTTCAGAAACAACCTGACGTTGGTAGCGCACTTAGAAAACAAGCTATGGCGGGCTTTATGCAAAAATACTAGCCTGGCATGCCAGACCTACATCAAGATGTTAGGTCTGGAAACTCTTCATTGACAGGGCTCAATCCGAGGGGCGGGATAAACGGTTGTCTTTCAAATTCTCTCTGCACGCAATTGGATAGCGCTACAGCCAATCAGAGCAACGAAGAAGGTGACGTACTAAGCGGAGCAAGTTGATATATTAAACTTTTACCGCATCCAGTCCAGCTGTCAACATTGAACATTGAAAATAAGGGAGATTTCCCAGAATCCATCCCCAAAATAAGGGATTTTTTTGTTTTTTACACGACCCACAAATTTTAAAAATAAAACACGAATCATTAAAAGTCAAAAGAGTTTATAACTAGCCTACATATGTGTGAGAGAGAAAGAGACAGTATGTGTGTGTTTTTGTGTGTATGAGACAGAAAGAGACAGTGTGTCATTAAAAAAAATAATATCATAAAGAATGTTTAAATACTAATATCAGCTTACGAGGGAAACGGAGCCGGAGTAGTGGTGCTTCGGGGTGCTGGGGATGATTCGGGAGAGGTCCGTGCACCTTACCGATCAGAGTGCGCGTTGACACGGAGTAAAGCCTTTATACTCGACGCCACAGCACGAGCGCAGCAAAAATGACAAGTTGATCGTTTCGCCACAGCTTTTTTGTAACAGCGCGCGCGGCGCCGGCCGCATCCGAGGATGAACGACTTCAAACCGAATATGTCCGAGCCTGCTCTGACCGGCTCAACTCTGTCGTCATTATGTTAAGCCCGCCCGCCGACTCTATACACGATGTGATTGGCCCAACCAGAGTTGAGTTTTTCTAGCTAAAATGTCTATGGAGAGTTGCTAGACCACACTTTGCTGCAAAATTATTTTTGCTGCCGCTAGGGTGCGTCTAGATTTCTAGGCTACAAAAATACATCATCACCACAGTAATCCATTAGTAATGAAATCTGTCTGGCAATAACATGCACATTATGTGCGAAACGTCAAAAACGAGATCAATCACAGCATCTCTAACAGGGATCGCGTGAACACACTTATTTCTCCAAAAGGTTTTAGAGCACTATTGCATAGATAAATAAGTGCATTCCTCTAAATAGAATAAGACACTGATCATATCAATGAAAGTTAATTATTTCTTTGAATTGTTAGTGCAAACCACACTAATTAACCAGGGTGGAAACATCCAACATGACATCATGACTTTTGCGTAAACATACACACCACTTTCGAGTCAGGTGGCGTGTTATCTCCACGCATTTTGAGCTATCCGCGTGTATCCGCGTGTGTGCGTATATGTCTACGCCATTAACGTCCGCGTCATTCCGCGTGTCTGAACACGCAGTCAAATCTCTAGTCATAAATGCCATTAACCCCAGTGACGGTTAAGTTTAGGGATGGGGTTGAGGTAAGTCATATCTTTTTTTTACCTAGGATGGTAAGGGAACAGTCATAAATGCCATTAACCCCAGTGACGGTTAGGTTTAGGGATGGGGTTGAGGTAAGTCATATATTTATATAACGTTAAGTCAACGGCGTTCATAAACACGCTGAAAGGCGATTATGCGTCTTGATAGCACGCCAAAAATGGAAATACGAATTGGCGTCTCATACACACGCTACTTCATGAGATCAGTCTGAAATATCGGACAGATACAAATCTCTATTAACACAGAGTTTTTATATTAAGACTTTTTATTCACAGTGTTACTACTGATCAGACCAATTATAATCCTTGTCAATTTGCTGAGTGACACAACATCCATTAGTGACGACATGCTAATGTCTACAATTCTTATTTAACGTTGAGTTTTATGGCCGAAATGAACTCCCACGAAGCACCAAATGCAGGTACTTTTCTATTTGGTCTGTGAATTTCTCAGAACAAAGCATTAGAAAAAGTGTCAGAGGCACAGATCAAACTGAAGTGGAAAGAGTGTATGAACTTAGCATGAGGGCACTTTACATGAAACGCTTCAAACGCAGAAGCTTGTGGGCGGTGGATACGAAATATTGCTGGCCTCTTCCAAGTTACAAAAAAAAACATGCATTATTAATTGTTGCAGAAATTTTTTCCATTTTACTGTAATACAAATTTACTTTATTTCATCATATAACTTTAAGTTATATGAAATATGGTAAATTTGTATCTCAGTAAAATCAGTTCACTCGGAAATGAACATTAGTTATCTCAACCTCAAGCCATCCTAGGTGTATATAACTTTCTTCTTTCACAATCAGAGTTATATTAAAAAAATATCCTAGCTCTTCAAAGCTTTATAATGTGAGTGAATGGTAACTTAGATTTAGAAGCCGAAAATAATCCAAGGTACCAATCACTCCCGTTATAAAGCTTGGAAGAGCCAGGATATTTTTTAATATAACTTTGACTGTGAAAGAAGAAAGTTATATACACCTAGGATGGCTTGAGGTTGAGAAAACTAATGTTCATTTCCGGGTGAACTGATTTTATTGTAATAATTTTTACTTGTGTAAGGCTAAAAGAAAGTCAAATACACTTAGAAACGCTCGAGGGTGAGATAATCGTGGAATAATTATCATTTTTTGGTGAACGAACCCTTTAATGGCCTGGATTTTACACACAGGGCTTAGATTAAAGGTGCATTGTGTAATATTTCTGAGGATAATAATGAGACAATCAGCTGATTACTAGGGCTGGGTAATAAATATCGATTTCTCGATATTAATCGATTCTCATTTTTACAAACCGATATCGATTCTTAAATCTCAAGAATCGATTAGTCATCCTGTTTCATTTGAATGAATGAGACATTGTATCGCGGCTGCGCGCATCCAACAAATCGCAATAATCTTTGTCCTTGGTTACTATTGATATGAAACAAAGTCTCAATTTTCAAATTACGTCCATTGTCTTTAGAAATTCAAAAACATAAATAGTGTTTTGGCGTTGTGGCGCTGTGGCGTGAGAGATCGAGTACAACTTATCGAAATCCGGATCATGTCACATTGATTCGCTCAATCTGCGTTTCAACCGTGGAAAGACGTCAATTAAACAGCTTGTAATCAATGTCATGTATCGTCATATTTACCTCAGAAAACCCACATAAACTCGTTAGTCCACACTCGTTAGTGTTCTTCAATATTTAATGCATATTTGAATAAATCTGGCAAGTTTTTATGACTGCCACCATTTAAATGTTTATATTTCATATAATCTTCTTATTATAAAAATAAATAAAAGTGTAATTTAAGAGTTTTTGTATAGCTACAAAACAGTTCATTATTACCTTCATATTAGGCTAATGAAGCCTAGTAGGCTACAACTAGACTTTATATATAGACCATAGTTTACAGCATTTAAGAGATTTGATTCCCTTGAGAAAAATTGCCATTTATTGTAACTGATATCCAAAATAATCGATATTGAATCGAATCGTAGTCGAAATCAAATCGAATTGCAAGCTTGTGAATCGAAATCGAATCGAATTGTGAAATTTGTCTCAATACCCAGCCCTACTGATTACTATCATTATATTATATATCAAGACCCTTGATCCTCACCTGACTATGGCTTTGTAAACTTTATCCATGATGTGGTTTATAATGGACTGTGGTACATAAACTTGGCTTTGGCTATTCTCTGCTGTCTCAGTCGACCATATGTTTGTCCTGTTTTAGCCACCGTAGCTTCTTCGAAAGGGAGGGATGAACAGTGGGCTGAGCCATTAGTGCAAGCTCACAACCAAACCACTAGATGTCGCTAAAAAATACACACTACACCTTTAAGCCAGGATTAGGCCTTAGTACAATTAAGTAGCTTTTATAAGCATGGCTAAAAAAATGACTAAGGTGCATCTTGAGTCAAAAAATGATGGCAGTGACATATTTTAAGTTTGAGTAAAAACAGCTCATCCATGCATTTTATTCGGGGACTAAATTAAGCCTTGTCTGTGAAACCAGACATTAGAATTAATGTGACACTACAGTAATACAACTGATGACTATAATTGTACTGTTGGTGAAATGATCCCAAACTTCAAACCTGAGGAACTGTGTTGTTAGACTCCACATAAACGTCCTTGAGCCTTGACAGCAGTGGGTCATTCTTCAGGTGAATCTCTTCTGCAATGCTGGTCACTGGCACAGAAACACATACGTCAGATCAAACAGAAAAATTATGAGAAAACCCTCTTTTAACAGGTCTGACTTTTTTGGCACAGCTACTCAATGGACATATCTGGATCTACAAGCAACAGAGAACAAGGTGTTGAATCTGTCCCAACTAAATCTAAAGAGGGGGAAAAGCCGATGTCTAAGATGGTCATCCTCAATGCGAACAAAGAACTAGACAAGAAGTAGACAAACAACATGTAAAGACAAGTATGCAAACGAAACAACGAAAGTGGTTATATAGTTCAAATATGATCTTTTGTGTCAGTAGGTTTATAGTTAAATGTTAAAGTGCAACCGAATGGGCATTCGTTATCACCCTATTGTTTCAATGTAATATTTCTCTTACAAACATGAAGAATTTTTTTTTTTTATTGCCTTGACATCCAAGGACATACATAAACAGATTGAAAAAAAAATATGAATACAGGCTTACATAATAAAATGGGGTAAAGCATGTAAGTTACTTCTGTGTATTTTTATATTGTAATGCACATTTTAAAAATGTTAAATACTGGATAAAACAAGCAGAAGTGTTTTAGTTGCTCCGGAAAAAGTGGATATAACTACGTCCAGTCCACTCTGTTACAGCTAGGGATGACATTGTATGACAAGCAATTATATTTGTTGTCACTGATTTGTTTTTTTAAATAAAAAACACAAATACATAAATAGATTTAAGCTAATTTTGAAATTAAACAACAACATCTGTTGTGAGTGTTTTAACTAATTTCGGTCACGGATATGTAAGTCATTGGGCATGGTCCTTCACCCCCACCAGTTCTTATGAGCACAGGTTATATGACTGTACTCTAGCATACTCAACACAATATCTCACCCGCATCTCCTTCTTGTGGAAAACTGCCGGATGTTGGATGTCGCGGTGCTGCTTGAGGTTTGGCCTTGCTTATTTCTCGGAAAGCGCGATTCTCTAAATTAAAGTTTCTAATCATGCGTGTTACTCTGGAGCCCATGCTAGAAACATCTACACACAGAGGACATGCCTCTTCTTCTTACAAGTTACAACTCTACCATCAGACACAGCCCGCTCGTT